>JAYXIM010030919.1:0-37301 GCA_037575425.1 Anastrepha fraterculus
TAAATTGCGCTAACTTATACTCAGCTCTTAATTACTAGGGGTAAGCAATCCCATCATACTCGTATGCCTATACCAACCTGAGAGTCATGTAGAGAGAGGTGTAGAGAAGTTGCCGTGTCTGCTTAAATGAATTTACCTGTCCAGATGAGTCGGAGCTGGTTACCTACTTCAAACTATTTTGGAGCCTTCTCGGCATATTCGATCTATTCCTGTCAGAATACTCCGTTAACACGAATGCTTGTGTTTAGATCCATAGAAGTAGTTCTATGCCCATAGCTCTTCTAAACCTAAAAATCAGTGGAACTCTAGGTACAATATCCATGGAAGCAATGCATGTGCTACGAAATACTTGCACTTAGAATCTATGGTTATCCGCCCTACAAGTGCTACTTTGGACTAAGTAAGCAATTGAGTAGTAAAGTCCTCTCTCGACGAACAAAACTAACACTCTACATGGCTTTCTCCATGCCCGTTCTATCGTATGACGCAGAAGCTTGGACGATGACAACATCCGTTGAGGTGTCCCTTGGAGAGTTTAAGAGAGAAGTGTAAGAGAGAAGCACGTTGGTGACGGCGAGTATTGCAGACGTAGGAGCAATGAGCGGTATGACTTTTCGTCGATATACATGGGGCAGCGAATAAAAATCCAGCCGCTTCGTTGGTTGGGTCACAGCATCCGCATGAATAAAAATGCACCGACTCTGAAAGCATACGATGCGGTACCAGCTGTTGATAGCAGAGGCAAACCTCCTCTGCATTGGAAATATCACGTTGAGAAGGACTTAGCTTCACTTGGTGTGCCCAACTGGCGCCGGTTAACACGAGAAAGAAACAACTAGCTCGCTTTGTTAAACTCGGCCAAAATCGCGTATAATAGGAAGAAATAGCCATAATAAATATAGGACTAAGGACGGAAGAATTGCTCGGCAGAATTGCTCGGAAGAATTACTGCAAACTAGAAAACAAAATTAGCGAGGTTCTTACCCAGAATAAAAAAGCTTTTGGCTGCTAAACTGGTATAGTGCATGATGAAAAAAATGTAAGGGGTGTGGCCAATAAAACTGTTAATCGGATTTCAGCAAATTTCAAAGATTTTGGCCGAGCTTCTCCTCCTATTTGAGGTGTCCGTCTTGATATTGTTCCACAAATGGATGGACCACAGTTTTAAGCCGACTTCGAACGGAAGATTTTTTATGAGGAGCTTTTTCATGACAGAAACTTCCATGGCTCTTGGAGGTGTGACCGCTGTTAGAAAACTATTATTATTAACTATTATTTGCTGCTGCATTCATGGAGATTGGAACAAGGGCACTTCCGAATGGTAGTCACGTACCAACTTATTCGGCTGATCGCATCTAACCACATTGCCATATTTGCGAATAGCTACACAGCCCCAAAGACATTGGATCTCGCACAAATAACTCCCAAAAGGTAATAGACTGCGGCAGATCTGTCTACTCAGAGCTTTTTCTTGATCTTTTGAACATACCCGGTATATAGATACGTCTAAGTTAGAGACCCTTATCAACTAAGAGATGATATAAGCATGTGTGTTTTGGAACTACCAAATCGTCGATTTCAGTTTTTTGCCGCTTCCGAACGGCAGATGGTTTTACACGCGGCCCTTTTTCTTGGTAGGGGTGTGCCATTGTATTAGAAACATCTTTACCTATCAATTGGTGTTTAGTGCCCGGGGTTTCGAACCTGAGTACTCCCGAAGGCTAATCACATACCAATCAATTCGACTACGGCAGCCTCCGCAAATCTAGGTAGGTCGTTGAAAATTGAGCTGTTCAGGAAGTTTAAATTTTCAGGAGCACATATTCAGTTTTCCGGAAGCTCTTCAATCATTTTTGCCTTAGAGCTTTTGATATTTACTGCGTGAAGTTTTATAAATGGAGCCACCATGACATCAGGTTGGACTTTTTTTTTTTTAATTTTTATAACTGATGTAGATTCTGTGCTCTATGTTGAGTAATGCGACTCATTTGCACCTAACTATTTCCTCCAACTGAACTAATTAGTGGGCACGACACGTAGCACAAATGTTATGACGGAATGCACTAAGAGTCATTCAGGACCGTCTCTGACAACGCGGTTAGCGATGTTGCCAGAAAACTACCTATGGATATACATGCACGAGAAATGAGTCATCTCTATGGCAGGCAGGGAGCAAGTCCATTAAAGGTAAAAAAAGCTACATAAAGTTTTCAATACATAGCAGTCCGGCAACATAGATGGGATATATCAGTCAACCTATAGGCTTATACCTGAAATCGCTCCATGGGTTACCAGGAAACATGGTGACGTTGATTTCTATCTAACGCAGTTTATTAGCGGGCTTGGATGCTTTCGGTTGTAACTCTAACATTTTAAGCTGGCAGGCAACCACTACTGCCCACCCTGCTTCAACAAGATCGAAGATGCAGAGCCTGTTATCTTCCAAAGTGACCGTTTTCGAGATGATCGTCACACACTGGAGGTGCTACTTGGACTCCCGTTGCAGGTGAACAATCTGATACCAACCATATGTGCATCAATCAATAAGTGGAATGCGGTTAAGACATATTCAGCAAAAATAATGTAGTACCTCCGATATCGTTGAAGAGAAGGAGCTCTTGAGTAAGGAGGCACTAACTCTTTGACTCACGACGATATCAGACGGGAACAAGACGGTACTTACAAAACTAATATCGTATTCTTCCGATGCTTCACATGCTTTTGCTTCAAAAAGCGGAGCAATGTCAAAAGGAGAGGACGCAAGAACCAATTATGGTCAATAGACACAAACGCGGCACAGAGAGAGACATAAGAAGACGAGCCTATAGCAGGAAGCTGGCTACAAATATGATGGACTCAGACGTGGATGAATGGAAATTGTCCACTTCATGGGCTCTTCCGAAGTAATGCAGAAAGTAGTTCCGGGAAGAGAGTCTCCTCAGAAGAGGAGGAGGGATTGTTTTAATGGCAACATCACTCAAAGCAGTAAACGAGGGTCACCCACAAAAAACAAAAAAAAAAAACAAAGACGAATGTCCTGTATACATAGATTGAGCACACATTTTGGGCTGAATCACTTACCAGTAATCTGGTAAGCGGGTTCTACTTATCACTTTTGCTATAAAACTGCGAAGAATTTTTCAATAGAATGTGATACAACCTGAGTAAAATCAGAAAGCAATACCCAAGTGTACCGATATAATCCCTTGAATTCATAAAACATTTATCAAATCTAGTTTATAATGGCAGTAGGTGAGGTAGTCAGTTCTTTCCACCGACCAACGGCCTCCAATTATCTTGCCCTATCTAATGCCCCATGAAATACTAGTCTTTACCATACTAGTTCGACTTTGGTAGCCACTAAGGTATTCTTTCCAGTAATTTTACAATACTCGTACATTCTTCAATGCGATGCGTATACTATAAACAATGCCATGACTGCGTATTGTGCCAAATGCTGATTATTTTGCTATCACTCTCGCTGATTTTGATTTGCGATTTGTTACCCTTTTCATTTGTCTCTGCGGTTTGAGTGCTTGAAGTTAAGTCAAGTTGACTCGAACATTGTCTGGCAGTGGCTGACTGAAGAGTGCTGTTGTAGAGGAACTTGACTTTGCGGCAGTAGGAAATTTCATTTGGTGGGTTTCATTTTGTGGAAGTGAAACCGCAATTTGTGGGATTTCCACAGGAGCGCTTCGTTGCAATGGATAATTTGGGGGAAATTAAATTAATTTTCATTTAGGGTGTTCTCATTCAAGTTTAGTGTGAAGTGGGACAATGGAGAGCGGGTGTGAAAAAGCGAAGAGTGAGAATACAGACTCCCATACATAGACATGGACTTTTTAGTAGTTCATAGATTCTTGTGGATTTTAGCTATAATAATGTCATGCTGCCTATTTGCCTGTTGAACTTTTCTGCCAAAATGTAATTTCTAGGCGTGGGTAGAGTCTATAAGCTGTCACATTGTTTCTGTGACTGCCGCGTGGATATTGGTTTATATATCAATACATTATTTACCTGTCCAGTGCTACATGGAACAAGTCATCTGTTTGTCTCACATGATTTTGTCTGGAGAAGGAAAGGTAAGACAATAAGAGACAATGGAAGATAAGATAAGATAATAAGAGATAAGATAAGATAAATTATTTGGCTAGTACTCAAAATAATTTCAGACTCGCTAGTAATATTCAAATTTTGACCAATCATAGGATCTGTATACTTTCATAAAGATACTGCTCTAGATACAGATAATGCCGTACTTTTACGTAAAACGTGATGGAGATATCTTAGCGTCCTACAGACATATTCAGTATTCTACCTAAATTGAAATGCCAATCCGGTGCAGACACGAACTCAGTTGATTATAACCCATGAAGTGGGTTAAGTGAAGGGGGCTAAGTGTGTTTTGGTTCTATTATAGAGGTAGGGCACACAGAGGCGACTGGCAGGAACTGCCTAAAGCCTAAAGACCGACCATTGTGGTAATATTCCACTCCTGCACGAGGTGCCCCTGCTTTCGACCGAAAATGGCGGATCTAGAGAGGCAAACTCGAAAAAACCCGTAATCACAGGTGTTATTCGTACCGTGCCTAAGTGATGAATGGCACTACGTCAGTGTGTCTTTTAACGGTGACCTCCAGATACCGGGCGCCCTCTGGTTGTAATTAGCCTTACCGCAACACCGGGGCACTGTTGCGGCTCAACCTCCATTCCCCTTTACTCGTGGGATTCACTTATGTCTGAAACTAACGATAAAAACAAAGAAAAGGCAACAATGCCTTCTACAAACCAGGTCAACAGTGACCTTTCGGCAGCCACTGTCGAACAACAACAATTGCCGCAGGCAACAAAAGGCAGTGAATGCCCGACCTCTGCCATGGCGCAATTAGAGATGGAAGTAGACGAAATGGACCTAGGGCCCATCGGGAAAACTTCCGCTTTATCACCAGAGGAAGAGGAGAAACTCTTAACTTCTCCCTCAAAAAACACAAGTTCGGCTAAGAATGGAGCGGAAATGGAAGTGAAGCTGCGGCTCAGCGGTGCCGCCAGAAAGCGACTCAGGTACCACCTGGGTAAAGGTCACTCCATTGAAGAAGCGCGACAACTAGCACAGCAGCCAATGAACTTAAAGCGTCAGCGCTCCAGCAGCACCACCCCTAAGCAAAGATCTCCCAAAAGAGCTAACTTAGTGGAAGGGACAACTGACCCATCAGAAGCCGAAAGGGCAAAGGCAGCAGTGCCTAACCTGGAGGTGAAAGAAGGGACGGCTAAAATGTCCTACAAAGATGCTGCATGTAGCACCAAGCTGGGTATCATACCACCTGATTATCCGGCAACGATATGGCCTACGGATAAACTAAAGGCCATTCAACACGCTATCCTGGACAGCATAAGGAAAAAGCAGACTGATGGTGCCAAGCCAATCTTTAACAGCTGCACCTTCCGCGCAGGATACATAGTTGTCTCATGTGGCAACGATGAAACAACCGACTGGTTAAAGGCAGCAATGCCTAAACTTGAACCATGGAAAGATGCGCAAATTAAGATCGTTTTAGAAAAGGACATACCAAGGCCTTTGATCTTCACATGCCACTTTCCAGAACTGGACAGCACATCCACAGAGGACATCCTCAACCTCCTGGATGGGCAAAACTCTGGCCTGAACGTTCAGGAATGGCGGGTACTACGTAGAGTACAAAAGAGTAAGGTGACGGAGCTAACCATCGCAATCGACCCCATCTCCGCCATTGTGATCAAAAAACATCACTACTGGTTGAACTATGGGTTTAGCACAGTTCAACTTAGAACTAAGGCCAAAACCCCGGAGAAGGATGCTGAAGCAGAAGCGCCCAAGCCTCCCGCATTGCAGCGGACCGAGGAACAACCCTGCACTTCGGCATCGGCGATCGCAGCAACCGCAGTGAGCGTAACGCAAACTGATGAGCAGCCATGTTGCTCTAAAGATGCGCCACACGCCACCAAGCCTGCACCAATGTCAAGTGCTCAAAGGGTAGAGGAAGGCATAAGAATGCGACCCCCGCTTCGTGCCGACAAGAAAAATAATGGTCCAAAGAGGACCAAAAAAGGCGAGCGTCACTCTGCTGAGGAAGCGGCCTTGCTGGGTAGCAACAGAGGCAAGAAAAAGGCAGCCAGTGCCGAAAAACAGAGGAGATAATGCCAACAATAGAAGGCAACTCGGATGCCTTCAATTAAACCTCCACCATGCAAAGGCTGCCTCGGCTGAACTATATTAGCAAGGAGGTTTAACAAACAAAACTTGGATATAGCTCTAATCCAAGAACCGTGGGTACGTGACACAGTCATTGAGGGACTCCAAGATGTTAATGGTAAGTTAATCTATGCCAACAATGATCGCCCTAGAGCGGCAATCTTAATCAGCAATAATTTAACTTTCATTCCCATTTCGCAGTTCACTACCACCGATCTCGTTGCGATCTGGACCAAGGTGCCAACAGACAAAGGCGAGCACGAGGTAATCATTGCCTCTGCCTACCTTCCAGGAGATGAGGAAACTGCTCCAACAAGGGAACTTGTAGCCCTAGTCAACTACTGCAAGGAGAACCACCTACGCTGGATAATAGGATGCGATGCGAATGCCCATCATACGATATGGGGCAGCACAAACATCAATGCGAGAGGTGAGTGCCTTCTTGAATTCTTACTTAGATATAATGTATCAATAGTAAACCGAGGCAATGAACCAACATTTAGGAATGCAATAAGGGAGGAAGTACTTGATCTTAGCCTATGCAGTCCAAATGTACTATCAGAAGTCTCAAATTGGCATGTGTCCGGGGAAGCATCAATGTCGGACCACAGTCTTATCAGGTTTGACTTAGGTGCTACCTTACCGCACATAACAATTTACAGAAATCCAAGGAATATAAATTGGAATGTCTTTCACTTTAACTTAGAACAAAGTGCTAACTACTCTAAGCATCACCTGGTGCTTAAATCTGAGCTTGAGATGGAGGCAAATGAACTCCACTCAAACATTACGTCTGCATTTCATGAGAGCTGTCAGGAAAAAGTGAAAAAACCACGAAGGGATGTCCCCTGGTGGAGTAGTACGCTTTCAAGACTACGCCATGAAACCAGAGTATTATGGAATAGAGCTAAACAAACAGGGGACTGGGTCTCCTACTCAAGAGCTCTAACCAACTTTAACAAAGAATTGAGGAAATCTAAGAGAGCTTCCTGGAGGGATCACTGTGATAAGATTTCAAATCTTCCTAATGCTATCCGCCTCCAGAAAGCCTTATCAAAGGATCACTCAAATGGCATATGTACCCTGAAAAAGCCAGATGGTAGCTACACTAAAAACCCAGAAGAAACTAGCCAACTTCTACTGGACACCCATTTCCCGGGATGCCATGCTTTACATGAGTCCACAATGTTGGTAGAACCTACCACTTATGCTGACAGGGAGGACCTAAAGCTGGCAAATAAGCTATTCCATGAAAATCGGGTACAATGGGCTATATCTACATTTAGCCCATACAAATCTCCTGGACCTGATGGGATATTCCCTTGCCTTCTGCAAAAGGGAAGCCAATACATTGTCCCTACTTTGTCCAGACTATATAAAGCAAGCCTATTGCTAGGTTATATTCCTACGAAATGGGCTGAGGTAAAGGTCGTATTCATTCCAAAGGTAGGGAAAAAACCCGAACAATTGCCTAAGTCATACAGACCGATTAGCCTTAGCTCATTTTTCCTAAAAACAATGGAAAAAATATTGGATCAGCACATACGGGAGAATAACTTGGTTAATTTCCCACTGCACCAACTTCAATTTGCCTACCAACAAGGTAAATCTACTGAGACTGCAATACACAGTCTGGTAACCATTATTGAAAAAGCTATTGAGTCAAAACAAATCGCACTTTGCGCTTTTATTGACATAACAGGAGCTTTCGATAATACGGCCTATGAGGCAATCAACAATGCCCTATCTCAAAAGGACGTACCTAAACCCATCAGACGATGGACTATATCGATGCTGAAATCCAGAACGATCAGTACAGAATTAGGAGGAAGAATAAAGTCTATCAAGGCCACAAGAGGTTGCCCGCAAGGGGAGTACTCTCTCCTCTTCTGTGGACATTAGTAATAGATGAACTTCTCCACAAACTGAACAACTTAGGATTCCACTCCCAGGGCTATGCTGATGACCTGGTAGTATATATAGTGGGCTGGCATGAAGAGACCATCTCTAACCGCATGCAACAAGCCCTCAACATAATAAACAAATGGTGCACTGACAAAGGGCTCTCTATCAACCCATCTAAAACTGCGCTAGTGCCGTTCACCAGGAAAAGGAATATCAACATCAAATGTCCTGTCCTGAATGAATCGACTCTACAACTCTCCACAGAGGCGAACTACCTTGGTATCAACCTTGACAAAGCGCTTACCTGGAACTCGCATCTTGAGAAAGTTACTGTGAAAGCCACAAGGGCATTCTATGCCTGCACAAGGCTTTTTGGTAAAACATGGGGGCTCAGCCCCAGAATGACCTACTGGACATTCACTACAGTTGTTAAGCCTATAGTCACTTATGCTTCCATAGCATGGTGGCCCAAAGTTAAGCAACGAAAGGCGGCAAGCGATCTTAACAAATTGTACCGCCTCATCTGCATCGGTATAACAGGAGCAATGAAAACATGCCCAACTGACGCTTTGGGCGTGCTCCTAGGTATACCACCGCTTCCCATCTTAATTGAAAAAGAAGCAAGATTGAGTGCCTTAAGACTAAAAGGCAACGCCGATCTTAAAAGTGGAGATATGAGAGGACATCTAAAGATCTTAGAAGACTTTCGACACACTCCTATACTACACAGGGTGGATACAATATCTCCCAAACCCATTCTCTACATAAACTTCCGAATTATTATTAATGAACGAACAACTTGGAGAACTAATTCTATCAATTTCAAGCCTGGATCTCAATTATGGTTCACTGATGGGTCCAAGCTGGAAGATGGTAGAGCAGGGGCAGGAATCAATGGGCCTAAATTTAAAAAATCGATTCCGATGGGACTCTACCCAACAATATTCCAGGCAGAAATACATGCCATTGAAATATGTGTGAGAGAATGCCTTCGCAGGAAAATGAGAGGTACTCACATCTACATACTCTCAGATAGTCAAGCGGCTCTAAAAGTCCTTCTATCAACAACTATCATCTCTAAATTGGTAAATGATTGCCTAAACCTTCTCAACATGTTAGGAAACCTCAACACAGTAACTCTAGTCTGGATTCCGGGACATGAAGGGCATGAGGGGAATGAAATGGCTGATGACCTCGCAAAACAAGGAGCAAATATGCAACTTACTGGTCCTGAGCCTTTCTGTGGACTCACGAAAAGCCACATTAATGAATTCCTCAGGAAATGGGAAGAAAGGAAATTTGCTGCACACTGGCTAAATTGTGCTGGTCAGCGTCAAGCCAAACAATTTCTTAGTCCCAACAAAGGAATATCAGACAAGCTACTCTCACTAAACAAAGTAGATCTGCGTCTTTTAACAGGATACCTCACAGGTCACTGCAGCCTGAGGTATCATTTAAATAACATTGGTCTATCAGAGACCAATGTCTGCCGCTTTTGCGAAATGGATATAGAAAGCTCAGAACATGTGCTTTGTGAATGTCCTGCGCTGGGCAGACAAAGACTTCACCACCTTGGTGGTATCGTAGTATCTCCATGTAATCTTTGGAACAACAAACCCACAATAGTGCTAAAATTTATAAAAAGCCTTAAACTCTAGGGTTACAAAAATAGGTCTTGCACAATAGATCAACTCTGGTCGCAGTGCGTAATGGCCTTCTAATAATAATAATAATAACCCATGAAGTAGACTGTGGGCTACCTTAAGTAAGCTTTACGCCACCAGTGTACTTTACCCTTTTCAAGTAGAATAATCTTAAAAGTTTTGCTTGCCTGAGGAACTCAGCACCAGTACTTACGATAGTCTGCTCTAAACTTACCAACTCATTTATTAGCCTTCTAGACAATGGCCAACAGACTACACGAAATGGTTCTGGTGCCAAGGGAACAGCGAATGAAATTGCTTAATTAGCTATTTGGCTACTTTGTTTCTTACAGTCAGGTACCCAAGACACCATTACCGTTGTTTTACTAGTTCTGACATGAAAATCACATTAGCCATATAACAATCTGAGTAGCTGATAATAGGTAAATACGGTTCTAAAAGCTTTCGCTAGGCTTTCGCTAGGCTTCTGCTTATGCTGGTTTAGAATACTAGAACCTCAATCTGAAAGAAGTAAACTCATTCGTTATGGAAAACTTCTTACCAGGCCATATCTAAAGTCAAAAGTTGAAGCTTTCATGGACATTCCATTTCCTCAACCATCTCGGCCTGGGAATTTAATTAAAAATGTTTCTTTAATCTACAAATTTAAATTCCACAAATTTTAAATCGGTTGGCTGTAATCTGCATATCCCATATGCTTATACAGGGTTTGATTGAAAAATAATGAGCCTTCTCGCGCAGAGCGTCTGCCAAGCGATCAACCGAATCGGCTGGTGGGGGAAAATGATCGTTGGACCCTCCCCTTCCACTAGAAACCGATCCCGGTGCAATCAACATCGCTCCGCGCGTGAAAGCTGTTTTAAAAGTGTGTTAGGATTTTGCAGTGGCGAAAATGCAGCGATCGTTGGAGCAACGTTACTCGATCAAATTTTGCGTAAAGCTAAACAAAACGAGTACCGAAACCATTGGGCTACTCAAGGAGACTTACGGGGACCAATCTCTGTCCAGTGCCCAGATAAAACGGTGGCACAATTCGTTCAAGGAAGGCCGGGAGGACGTTGAAGACGAACAGCAATCTGGAAGGTCTTCGACGACGCAAACAGTCGAAGATGTGAATCGGGTTCGTGAATTTTTGAACATTGACCGTCGTGCTAGTCTTCGTGAGATCAGTGAAGAGTTAAATTTAACTTATTACAATGTGCGGGAAAGGAAAGCTGAAGGGGAGGCGTTTCGACTCCATCGAGGCGATCCAAAAAATTGTGACAACCGAATTAAACGCGACTCCGGCGGATGAGTTTAAAAAATGTTTTCTGCAGTGGAAGGACCGCTACCAGCGGTGTATTGACACTCAAGGGTCCTATTTTGAAGAATATTAGTTGTATAAGCAGGAGGAGGATGGTTCCATGTGGAGAAGTCCACGCAAGTGGGGAAAGTTACTGATCGCCATTCACTTGGGAATGGCCAGGACGATTCTTCTTCATATGGTTCAAGTAGCTCACAACGTCCGGGATTAGCCCACGTATCCTCTGGGTAGCTTCCGAACACCCGTTCGGGAGTGAGTTAAAGTGAGAAGGCGAAACATTCCAGGATAGCTGGTTGTGCGTTGGGTTTGGGACCCGCCACTTAAAAATCCCCCCCAATGAAAACTTTAAAAAAGCCTCGGATGAGACCTCCCTATACTGATGACGACCCCTGCAAACGAACTAAGGACTATGATTTGAGGGCATGCACCTGGAATGTCTGGTCCCTTAATGGGGAAGGTGCCTCTGCCCGGCTGGTTGATGTCCTCGTGAGAGTAAAGGCTGACATCACTGCCATCCAAGAGATGCGATGGACGGGGCAAGGAAAGAAAACCATAGGACCTTGCGACGTCTACTACAGCTGCCATGTAAAGGAGCGCACATTCGGTGTCGGATTTGTTGTGGGAGAGAGACTTCGTCGCCAAGTACTGTCGTTCACTCCGGTGGACGAGCGTCTCGCAACAATCCGCATCAAAGCGCGATTTTTTAACATATCGCTAATTTGCGCCCACGCCCCGACGGAAGAGAAGGACGATGCGACCAAAGATTCTTTCTATGAGCGCCTGGAACATAAAAATCGTGCTTGGCGACTTCAACGCCAGGGTGGGCAAGGAGGGAATTTTTGGTCCCACAGTCGGAAAATTCAGCCTGCACAACGAAACATCCGGAAACGGACAGAGGCTGATCGACTTCGCCGGGGCCCGAAACATGGTAGTCTGCAGCACCAAATTCCAGCATAAGAAGATTCACCAAGCCACCTGGCTGTCTCCTGATCTAAAACCACGAAACCAGATCGATCATGTTGTGATAGATGGAAGACACGTTTCTAGTGTATTAGATGTACGTACGATCCGAGGACCCAACATTGACTCGGATCACTACCTTGTTGCAGCCAAACTGCGCACACGCCTCTGTGCAGCAAAAAACGTACATCTACCTGCGCAAAGAATGTTCGACATCGAAAAGTTGCAATTACAACAGACAGCCAGAAGATTCGCCACTCGACTCTCACTCCTGTTCACAGAGAGTACCGCCCAACAAACCGGCATGCACGGGAAATGGAGCAACATTTCTTGTTCCCTACGTACCGCCGCCGAAGAAAGAATCGGATTCCGGCGAGCCCGAAAAAACAGTTGGTACGACGAGGAATGTCATGCTGCCGCAGAAAGAAAGGATGCCGCCTATAGAGCCACGCTGCGATCGGGCGCAACGCGAGCCATGTGGGATCGCTACCGAGAGCTGAAAAAGGAAGAGAGACGTATTATCTGAAAGAAGAAACGAGAGGCCGAAATACGTGAGTGCGAAGAGCTTGAGATGCTGGCCAACAGGAACAACGCCCGAAAATTCTACCAGAAAGTTCGGCGGCTTACAGAAGGTTTTAAGACCGGGGCGTTTTCCTGTAAGAACAAAGACGGCGAACTGGTGACTGACGTACAGAGCAATCTTAAATTATGGAGGGAACACTTCTTGAACCTATTAAACAGTGACAGCTGCGCATGTCACCGAGAAAGTGAAGATCCCGATACCCCAATCGTTGACGACGGAATTGTCGTTCCGCTACCCGATTATGACGAGGTGAGAATAGCAATAACGCGGCTAAAGAACAACAAAGCCGCGGGCGCCGACGGACTGCCGGCTGAGCTATTCAAACATGGCGGCGAGGAGCTGGTAAGGTTCATGCATCAGCTTCTATGCAAAATATGGTCGGATGAAAGCATGCCTGCCGATTGGAATTTAAGTGTGCTCTGCCCAATCCATAAGAAGGGCGATCCTGCAATTTGTGCCAATTACCGCGGGATTAGTCTTCTAAATATCGCCTATAAGGTTCTAGCGAGCGTATTGTGTGAAAGGCTGAAGCCCACCGTCAACCAACTGATTGGACCTTATCAGTGTGGCTTCAGACCTGGAAAGTCTACCATCGACCAAATATTCTCAATACGCCAAATCTTGGAAAAGACCCATGAAAGGAGAATCGACACACACCATCTTTTCGTCGACTTCAAAGCTGCATTCGACAGTAGGGAAAGGAGTTACTTGTATGCCGCGATGTCTGAATTTGGTATCCCCGCAAAACTAATACGGCTATGTAAGATGGCGTTGCTCAACACCAGCAGCGCCGTCAGAATTGGGAAGGACCTCTCCGAGCCATTTGATACCAAACGAGGTTTCAGACAGGGTGACTCGCTGTCGTGTGACTTCTTTAACCTGATGGTGGAGAGCATCGTACGAGCCGCAGAACTTAATCGCTCAGGCACAATTTTTTATAAGAGCGTACAATTGCTGGCGTATGCCGATGATATTGACATCATCGGCCTTAACAACCGCGCTGTTAGTTCTGCCTTCTCCAAACTGGATAAAGAGGCAAAGCGAATGGGTCTGGTAGTGAACGAGGACAAAACGAAGTACCTCCTGCCTTCAAACAAACAGTCGGCACACTCGCGTATCGGCATCCACGTCACTGTAGACAGTTATAATTTCGAGGTTGTAAAAGACTTCGTCTATTTAGGAACCAGCATTAACACCGATAACAATGTCAGCCTTGAAATCCAACGTAGAATCTCTCTTGCCAACAAGTGCTACTTTGGACTAAGTAGGCAATTGAGTAGTAAAGTCCTCTCTCGACGAACAAAACTAACACTCTACAAGACTCTCATCATGCCCGTCCTAACGTATGGCGCAGAAGCTTGGACGATGACAACATCCGATGAAGCGACGCTTGGAGTGTTCGAGAGAAAGATTCTGCGTAAGATTTTTGGACCTTTGCACGTTGGTAACAGCGAATATCGCAGACGATGGAACGATGAGCTATATGAGCTTTACGACGACATAGACATAGCGCAGCGAATAACGATCCAGCGGCTACGTTGGCTGGGTCATGTCGTCCGAATGGATACAAACGCTCCGGCTTTGAAAGTATTCGATGCGGTACCAGCTGGTGGTAGCAGAGGAAGAGAGTGGCCTCCTCTGCGTTGGAAAGATCAGGTGGAGAAGGACTTGGCTTCACTTGGTGTGTCCAACTGGCGCCGGTTAGCACGAGAAAGAAACGACTGGTGCGCTTTGTTAAACTCGGCCAAAATCGCGTAAGCGGTTATAGCGCCAATTAAGAAGAAGAAGAAGTTGTATAAGCCAAAAGGTTTAATAAAACTGCTTCAAAAAACAAGGCTCATTACTTTTCAATCATACCCTGTATATGCGATATTTTATCTGGTATGTGAAAAATAATTGCTGAACTGGCTTTTGTTATTAACAAACTCATTTTGCATTTATCCGGTGGTATTTGGACGAGATTTGTAGGGAAACAAATTTTTCAATGATTTTATTCTTGCTAGCGAACGAGGTTTCAGAATCACAATCAGAGACATATTTTTCGCCTATTTGGGTGTCTTTATCTACTTGGATGTCTATTTGATGAATGCCTTCGAATTTTAACTAAGAAAATTCATATCAACATTTCACCCATGATGAATTCAGCGGTAATAAAGCCCAATTTTTCAAGTTCAGTAACCTTAATTGAAAGGTATTTAAAATTTTCTGTAACACAGACTCAAAATTCGGTTTTTTACTACCAGATATTTAAAAAATAACATAAAAAATGAAATAAAAAAACGTGCAGCTGCTGCTCAAGTGACCAAGCAGTCGAAATTCGCAGTGAACATTTTTGAGCAACACTTACATGCATGACAAAAGTGCTTGACAACACAAACACGCAGACAGGTAAAAATTCCTAAAATCATACCAAACGCTCATGCTTGATAAGTAAATAAAAACAAAAGTACAAAAGGTACCATATAGTTGGGGCAAAAAAAAACATATATGTATGTATATAGGAATGAAGAGTGAACGCAAAGTGAGGAGCAACTATATAGCTTCATGAGTGTTACGTATACGCCCAGGTGGACAAATTACAACAACATACATATGTAGTATTGGAGTACCCCAACCTAAAAAATACAATACATATGCACATATGTATGTATTTACGCACTAACTAACTGCTATCCATCTATGTATGCATTTGTGTGTGTGTTAGAATACATGTATGTTTTAGTAGTTCTGAATTGTGTTTCGATTTCGGAACAACATTGGCAGCAGCTGAAGGGACATAGATATCATGACTATATAAAACCTCGAAGCGCCACCTACAATATACATATCCGTACGTATTTATGAGCTTTACTGGCTTACATGACTACTTAGAAACCACTAAAAAGCAAAACCGCATTTTTTAGTTTAATTGCAGCTTCACTTTTAATGGTAGTAAAATGCAAACAAAATTTGAAAATAACGAAATATCGCAAAATTCATGACATGTGGGAAAGCACTAAAGTGCTGGCAAAACCAAACTACTAAATTTGAATGTGTGCAAAATGGGAAATTTATGTAGAAACAATACACTTTGTTCTACTACTTCTTAGCTATAAAATTTTCAATGTAGTTAGCAGAGTAACATTCCATCACCAGCTGAAGCTTAGAAGCGTAATATAAACTGTTTTATGTTGATTT
This sequence comes from Anastrepha fraterculus, assembly GCA_037575425.1. Classification (NCBI taxonomy): domain Eukaryota; kingdom Metazoa; phylum Arthropoda; class Insecta; order Diptera; family Tephritidae; genus Anastrepha; species Anastrepha fraterculus. The sequence continues at coordinate 15,822 of JAYXIM010030919.1, forward strand.
TTTAATGCTTCAAAATTGTGTAAAGAGTTTTGGCTTTTTAAGTCATCGATCACTTTAACGACGATCTGTGCATGATATATGAGTTTACGGTTCATAACTCGTTCAAAATGGACAGAGGTGGACGGAGGTGATGTGTAATAAAAAATACCCCAATATATTCAAAATTAAGGCCTGTAAATAAATACCACTCTTGACTAATTCCATGCATTGGTATTCATGCAAGTGAAATTTTAGTCAGAACTGCAGGAACCATTTCAACAACAAAGAGCGGAAATGTAAGACATGTTACGAGCCCTTTGCAGTTTCAGTATATGTACCTCTCGAAGCGTGATTTAAATTACCACACGCCTTGCAGCAGAGCGTGACAGATCAAATGGGGGATAACTGTTGAGCTATGCGTGGGTACAGCATTTTTTCGAAATTCATTAAAAATATTTTGCAACTATTTTTGTCGGAAACTTTACAACTTATGCTGCTACGTCCAATAAAATTAGTACAAGGTGTACCTTTTTAAAATACATTTACACATATACATATGTATCGGGTATTTTCTTTAGCTGTAGGAGAGCTATCCATATCGATAACTAGCACGGCGAGCATTATAGAGCTATGTTGACTGAATTTTTGTTTCCTAATAATAATCAGCTACACATCGATGACATTTGGTTCTAACAAAACGGCGCAACTTACCATACAGCGCGCTTAACAATTATCTACCAGATAACATGATGATAATAATAATGATAATCATAATCATAATCATAATCATAATCATAATCATAATCATAATCATAATCATACTCATAATCAAAAATCAAGTAAAATCAAATAAAATTAGTAAAACCAATAAATAAATTAAATAAAAAATCAAATCAAATCAAATCAAATCAAATCAAATCAAATCAAATCAAATCAAATCAAATCAAATCAAATCAAATCAAATCAAATCAAATCAAATCAAATCAAATCAAATCAAATCAAATCAAATCAAATCAAATCAAATCAAATCAAATCAAATCAAATCAAATCAAATCAAATCAAATCAAATCAAATCAAATCAAATCAAATCAAATCAAATCAAATCAAATCAAATCAAATCAAATCAAATCAAATCAAATCAAATCAAATCAAATCAAATCAAATCAAATCAAATCAAATCAAATCAAATCAAATCAAATCAAATCAAATCAAATCAAATCAAATCAAATCAAATCAAATCAAATCAAATCAAATCAAATCAAATCAAATCAAATCAAATCAAATCAAATCAAATCAAATCAAATCAAATCAAATCAAATCAAATCAAATCAAATCAAATCAAATCAAATCAAATCAAATCAAATCAAATCAAATCAAATCAAATCAAATCAAATCAAATCAAATCAAATCAAATCAAATCAAATCAAATCAAATCAAATCAAATCAAATCAAATCAAATCAAATCAAATCAAATCAAATCAAATCAAATCAAATCAAATCAAATCAAATCAAATCAAATCAAATCAAATCAAATCAAATCAAATCAAATCAAATCAAATCAAATCAAATCAAATCAAATCAAATCAAATCAAATCAAATCAAATCAATCAAATCAAATCAAATCAAATCAAATCAAATCAAATCAAATCAAATCAAATCAAATCAAATCAAATCAAATCAAATCAAATCAAATCAAATCAAATCAAATCAAATCAAATCAAATCAAATCAAATCAAATCAAATCAAATCAAATCAAATCAAATCAAATCAAATCAAATCAAATCAAATCAAATCAAATCAAATCAAATCAAATCAAATCAAACCAAATCAAATAAAAATAAAGTAAAATAAAATAAAATAAAATAAAATAAAATAAAATAAAATAAAAACTCCGTGTGGAGTTTTCAATCCGTTCTCCCATCGGACGCGTCCCCGGGTGGCGGATAGGGGAACGCTCTGTAGATATACAGGGTAGGCGGGAAATAAAATACCGCTCGCAGACCAAAAACTGGAAATCTAAACCCGGCAGCGACTGAACCAGATTGGGCGGCTCTCCGGTCGGCGTCTGTACTTCAGGTAAGAAGCGGCTGTTAACGCACCTGCCAGCAGGTATAAAATGGAACCATTATAAAAAATGAGAAGAATAAATGAAGCCTCGGATAACCTTAATCTTAATTCTAATCATACACTTCTGGAATGTGGTCCAGCTCGGCCCCAGACTGATCATACTCCAGATACAAACAACTACTCTGGGGATAATAGACAAGACCTTTTGCAGCCGGGAACTGATTCGCAAGCATCGCATGCAGCGACCAGCCCAGTTGTAGCAACTAGACAGCGTAAAAAATGGACATCAGAAATTAACGAATTCTTATTACGCACATACCTACAGATCACTAAATTAGAAACACACAGAACCCTTTTCCGAAAACGTTTACGTGAAAAGTTTGTAGAAAAATATCCGCAAATGAACGTGTCAGAGCAAAACTTGTCTGATCAATTAAGAGCGATACGCAGACATGATTACATCACAGAAGCAAGAAGAGAAGAAATTACCCAGGAAGTGGCGAGAGAGCTCGGTAGCAACTCTGGAGCCCCAGCAAGCCCTGAGCAAACAAACAACAAACCACAGGATGGTAGTATGGATGCAGAGAACGAAGGGAATGTCCCTTTAATTATTGAGCCCGTCAACGACAATGCAGAGTCAATAGATTTTGAAAGCGCATATAATAGTTTTCAAGAAAATTATGCGAAATATAGGGGAATGCCTGTGATGAGTCTGCCGCACTTGCCGAAACTAAACACCTCTAGAAAACTCGGAAAATTAGTTGACTATTACAACGCTGTTGTATTACCGGAAACACTGAACGAAGAGATTAGTCTCGAAGAACTTATAATAGTCATATACTGCGTTGCTAAAACTATATCTGAAATAATCACTAACAAACATTTTGAGAACAATCAACACAATCAGAAGCCAAAACACTCCAGATCAACTGACAAGAGTAATAAACCGAAGTGGTTGATAAGACTCGATAAGAACATTGAAGAGCACCGCCGAAAAATAGGAAAAATAACAGCATTGGTAGGTGGAAACACCTCCGGACGATTGAAACTTTAATACTCACTCGAAGTGCGAAAATAATTAAGAAATGCCCAAGCGTACGCTCGATACGCTCAAGCAAAAATTAAGAACGATAACCACCAGAAGAGAAAAATATAGCATGTCTATGAAACGCAAGCAACATAATCGTATGTTTGAAAGCAATCAAAAGCTATTTTTACGACAATTAAAACAAACCACGAACGTTCAAAGGCAGACGCGACAGGCATCAATGGATGAATTTAGATCATACTGGTCGGCTATTTGGTCCAAACCTCAGAAATACAACACCTCGGCAAGCTGGATAGCAGAAGTGAGAGAAAAGTACTCTAGTATCCCAATACTTGGTTTCTCAGCCGTAACACCTGAAGAGGTTGCGAAAATTGCTCGAAGGCTCCACAATTGGAAAACTCCAGGCTGCGACAACTTGCATGCTTACTGGTTCAAAAAGCTTACATGTATACACGACAAACTTGCAGCCCTCTTCACCAAGATAATAACCGGCGAAGAAGAATTGCCAAATTTTGCAACGCTTGGTACGACATATATGATTCCAAAATGTGATGAAATCAATGACCCTTCAAAATTCAGGCCCATCACCTGTCTGCCAGTTATTTACAAAATACTTACGTCGTGCATAACTAACATCTTTTATGAGCATATCGAAACACATAATCTGATTGCAGAAGAGCAGAAAGGATGTATACGTGCATCACAAGGTTGTAAAGAGCAACTGATTATAGATCAAGTTGTCCTTGGGCAATCTAAACAGAAGAACAGAAACCTCTATGCAGCTTATATTGACTGGATGAAAGCATTCGATTCGGTTCCACACTCCTGGCTTATTGAAGTACTTCCTATTTACAACTTCAATTCCAATATCATACTCTTTCTAGAAAAAGTTATGCAACGCTGGAGGACAAGAATAAAAATACCTGGCCCGGAAAGCTCTCAATACACAACCGAAATAAACATTCGAAATGGCATCTTTCAAGGTGACTCGTTGAGTCCGCTCTGGTTTGTTCTCAGCATGAACCCCTTAAGGGTGTAACCCACTAACTCACTTTTGAAAAATCGATTATTTTTTTTTTGCATTTTTCGAAAGTATATATATCCAGAAACATCATGTTAAAATCGCAGATTGAACTTAGGTAAGTTTTTTTCATGATTTTTCATAAAAAAAAACTTTAATTGCATTTTTCTCGAATTAACGTTTTTTCGGTTGGTCCACAAGATTTCTCGGGAACCAGTGGAACGATTCTCATGAAATTTTAACCACATATTCTACACATAAATAGCTATAAAATAAACAACTTTCGTAATAAAATTTTGATTTTTACTAATTTTTTTTCACAAAAAACAGTGTAAAAAATCATGTTTTTTAAAATTTTTTTGTTTTTTGGCCGCCATTTTGTTATTTATTAATAAAAATTAATAATTTTACTTTATTTTATAGCTACTGTTATAACAAATCTAAAACTTTTTGATTTTTCTGTTTCAGATAAGCCGTTCTCGAGATATCGTGTGGACCAGCGACCTATCTCTAAATCATGGTGTTATGTTTAGCTATAGTTTTTGTATAAAAAAATTGCAAAAAATGAATAAAAAAAAATTTTTTCTTGTATTTTAAGACTTTATTTATCAAGCCTAACAACTTTTATATCAATATCATTCATAGCCTGCTTGAAAAAAATTTCCGAAAATAGCCTTTTTTTCGAGCGTAGTTAGTGGGTTACACCCTTAAGTCACATCCTGAATGAGACGGGACATGGGTTTGTATTAAAACACGGACAGTCTGAAAGATTCCGACTGAGCCATCTTTTTTACGTAGATGATTTGAAACTCTACGCCAGCAATTCCAAACATCTAGATAAGCTTTTGAGATGTGTCGAAACCTTCTCCAATGACATTAAAATGCCTATTGGACTTGATAAATGCCGAAAGATCACAATAGTTAAAGGTAAAGTGGTTTCGCGACATGTAACCGCGGAAAGTAGCGGACTCGACATAGCAGAAATGGAGCCAGGAGAGGTATACAAGTACCTCGGAGTTATGCAAAGCAGCAGTATAAATACGATGCAAATGAGGAAAAACTGATAGCAGAATTTAAAAGGCGCCTTCACGCTATCTGTAAAACCCAACTTAATGGGAAAAACCAAATCCACGCCATTAATTCATTTGTAGTCCCGGTGGTATCGTATAGCTTCGGAATTGTAAAATGGTCATCTACTGAAATAGAAAATCTGCAACGAATAATACGCACAATTATGACTAAATACAAGTCACGTCACCCAAAAAGCTCTGTCGTTCGAATGATGCTACCTAGAAAAGCGGGAGGCAGAGGACAGATTGATGTTGGAGCACTGCATGACAAACTTATCTTGAACATAAGAGCATATTTCCAACATAAGTGTTCCCAATCCGAGCTGCACAAGGCTGCAAGTGCTGCGGATGATAATTATACCCCACTTCGGATGAATCAACCCTACGAAATCAAGAACACAACCACAATAGATGAAAAAATCCAAAGATGGTCTGAAATGGCTATCCACGGCGTATATCGAAAAGACTTGCTGAGCCCACATGTCGACCAAAAATTGTCGCACTTATGGCTTACCAACAGGTCGATATTTGCCGAAACGGAGGGTACCATTTTCGCCATACAAGATGGTGTGATTCCAACGAGAAATTACATTAAATACGTAATGCGAGATCCAAATGCCGCTGCAGACAGATGCCGAAGATGCAATAGTCGAAGTGAGACATTAGACCACGTGCTAGCGGGATGCACCACACTGGCAAACTCTATGTACCTGAAGCGACATAATGACAAAATAATCCATCTAAAACTGACGCAGATGTACAACTTCAATCCAAGCAAAATACCGTACTTCAGATACACCCCAGAACCTGTTCAAGAAGACTCCAACTACCTTCTATATTACGACCGAACAATTTTAACAAATGCCACAAGAGACCACAATAGGCCAGATATTTTCCTTATTGATAAATCTCAAGCGACTGGTTATATAGTTGATATTGCTGTTCCTTTGAACAGAAACATGCAAAAAACATATGCAGAAAAAATATCCAAATATTCTGACTTAGGCATTGATGTCAAACGCCAGTGGAAGCTAAGGAAGGTGCACATACTACCAATTATCATCTCAGCCCACGGACTAGTGCATAAAAACTTAGCAGACAACGTGAAAACTCTCCAACTCCCAAAATATTTAATTTTCGACATGCAGAAAGCAGCTTTACTCAATTCTTGCCATATAGTCCGAAACTTTTTACAGTAAACGTTTTTCTTGTTAGTAAATTTGTTAACTATTTTGTATAATATTTATAGCCATTAATTTAATTGTAATCTTTGTACCTGTTATTGTATAAATTATTGGCTTGCAGCAAAGCTGTCGCCAATTAATGTAAAACACTCCTTTTTTGGGATGCAATAAAAAAAAAAAAAAAAAAAAAAAATTAAATTAAATTAAATAAAATAAAATAAAATAAAATAAAATAAAATAAAATAAAATAAAATAAAATAAAATAAAATAAAATAAAATAAAATAAAATAAAATAAAATAAAATAAAATAAAATAAAATAAAATAAAATAAAATAAAATAAAATAAAATAAAATAATGAGCAAGTGGAATACAAAACTGGTTCTAAATGGAACTGTTTCAAAACAGATTTCAATCAAACGTGGTATATTCCAAGGGGATGCCTTAAGCCCCCTATGGTTCTGCATTGGTCTCAATCCACTTAGCAGGCTTCTCACACTTAAACAAAATGGCTTTATACTCAAAACTGAAGTAAGAGAGCATACGTTCAACCATCTTCTGTTTGTTGACGACTTGAAACTGTACGCAAACAAAAAGCATAAGCTATATGAGCTGATAGATGCCACTAAAGCTTTTAGCGATGACGTGGGAATGGAATTTGGACCAGATAAGTGCAAAATAATACACTTGATTAGAGGTCAGCTTGATGAATCCGAAGAAAACTACGCAGTAGACCAAAATATTTTTATAGACAACTTGCATAGCAGTGAATCTTATAAATATTTAGGATTTCTGCAACTTAAAGGAATCAACCACACGCTAGTAAAGCGAAGCCTCATGAACAAATTTGAGGCACGTTTGAAAGCTATATTAAAAACGATTTTGAACAGTGGAAACAAATGCAAAGCAATCAATACCTGGGCCTTACCTCTTTTAACTTACTCGTTTGGAGTAATAAAATGGTCTCAGACAGACATCCTTCGGATTGAAACGCTGATACGCACCACTTTCACAAAGTTCCAAAGCCATTACCCTCAAAGCTCTGTGAAAAGAATATCGCTTCCTCGAAACGTTGGTGGGAGAGGAATCATTAATATAGGGCGTCTACACTTTTCGCAAACTTTAAAGCTACGTACATATTTTCTAAGCAGCGAGTCTCATCTATTTAAAGCTATCGCTAGAGCAGATAATGGCTTTACCCCGCTCAGTTTGATGGAGCAGAATTTCCCAGTACCTGAGGGTGTTAAATCCCCAACAGAAATGATCGCAGCATGGAAGGCAAAACCAATACACGGTGCCCATCCGCATGACCTCGATATGGAATGGATAGACGCACAATCATCCAATTTATGGTTGAAAAAAGGAAAGCTATTTTCTGAAACAGAAGGTTTCGCAATCGCTATCCAAGACCGAGTTATTCCAACAAGGAATTTCCGAAGATCGATACATGGCGAGGCAATAGAAGATAGATGCCGAAGGTGTGGCATTTACGGCGAAACAATCGACCATGTAATTTCTGGATGTAGCGTACTAGCAAAGATCCTCCACCAACAACTTGCGATAAAACACGGTCTCTTACAAGCAGAAGTCTTGTATTTTAAATATGAACCAAAGGCAATATTGGAAAATGCGAGTTTTAAACTGTACTGGGATAGATTTATATCCACAGATCAAACAGCAGCTGCCAACAAACCTGACATTATCTTGTTCGACAAGACAAATAAAACTGTCGAAGTAATCGATATAGCGGTGCCCCTTAATCGCAACATCCAAAGCACATACTTCACCAAAGTATCGAAGTATGCAGCTTTGGCCATAGAACTTAAACGGATGTAAAAAGCGAGGAAAGTTAATATAGTACCAATAATTATATCTTCCACTGGATTAGTGCCTAAGCATTTAATAAAAAACTTGAAGAAGTATGACTGCCAACACCTCTTAGAAGACATGCAGAAGTCGACCATACTGGACACATGTGCAATAGCTCGTAGATTTTTAAATATTTAAGCAATACTAATCGCATGGGCGTAAAACTCTGACTACGCTACACCAGAGCACACTCCCTTGAAAATTTTATCCGGGATGTGTAATCTCCGGCAATAGCCGAGATGGATTAAGCTCAAATAAAATAAAATAAATTGAAATAAAACTAAATCAAATTAAATATAATAAAATAAATGGAAACAAAATTGAACAAACAAATTTAAAAAATATGCAAAATTAAAAAGAAATATTGTATTATAAATAAGGTAAAATGAGATACAAAAATTTAATGAAATAAAATAGAATAGAAGAGAATAAAAATAAAATAAAGTACAAAAAACTGTTTCAAATCTAATCAAATACTTAATAAAATTAAAACAATTGAAGAAAAACTAAATAAAAAATAAATAAATAAATTAAAATAAAATAGAATTAAATCAAATAAATAAATAAAGTAAAATAAAAATGGAATATAATAAAAAATAAAAATAAAACCAAATAAAATAGAATAAAATAAAACAGAAATTAAACAAATTTAATAAAAAACTAAAAAGGTTAAGCAAAAATGAGTTAAAATATAATAAAGTAAAAAGAAAAGTAAATAAAAAAAACCAATTAAAACAAAACGAAAAAATTAAATGAAAAATCTATGGAGTGAAATTAAATAAAAAAATTAAGTAAAATAAAATGAAATGTATTAAGGGGGTATTCTGGTCTAGAGCCCTACTTTTTGGGTATTTTTCAAACTAGGATAAAAGAAAAATTAAAAACATTTTTACCATCCATTTTTTTATATAATATTTATTGATGTTTAAGGTATATAAAAAAAATTAAAAAAAAAAAAGTCAAAAATTCATCCAGTAACAGGTCGGTGAAGTAGGGGTTGCTAGTCAAACAGTGCTCCCTGGTTGACATGATTCCAACCCTTGTAGTGATCTAAATCGAACAAACAAAGAAAATTCTTAATTAGTAAAGATGTCGCTACATCTTGAGCCTCGGCCGAAAAAAAAAAATAAAAATTCACAAAATGGCGCCTACTTGAAAAAAAAAATTTTTTTTTACCCCTGTTTTTTGACCTTTACGAATTTTTTAAAAATACTTCAAATTAAAATTTTTCAAAATCCAATGCTCCAGTGATAAAGAGATGTATGAAAAAGATTCTCACCAAATTTCAAAGGGATCGGTCAGATAGAACTTCAGATATCGTGTCAACCACCTCAGCAAAAGGAGTTTTGAGAAAAACGCGTTTGAATTTCGCCGTCCACTCAAACCAGTCTAGCTGTCGCGTCACTAAAATAGTTGTAATTTCGAAAATAGTTCGAATTTTGCAAAATCCTTTTAGGGAGATATTTTTGAATACCTAGACTATCGTATTTAGAAAAAAAAAATTTTCGATTTTTTCAAATTTCTAGACCAGAATACCCCCTTAAAAGTAAACAAAATAAAATTGAATTATATAAAACAAAATAAGATGAAAAACTAAATAAATAAAAGTAGAACCAAATAAAATGAAACAAAACAAAAATTCAAAAGAAAATAATATGAGATTAATTTATATTTTTAATTTGTAATTTTTGTTTTTAATTTCAGTGTAGAGTTTAAATAACAGAAAAAAACAAAAATACGACTTTAACTGTTTTCGTTAAGGAGCTTAAATAATATCGGTGTGCATATTAAATTTGTTAAAAATTGCATTTTTCCCATGAGAAGTCAATTTACAGATAAATTTTTCGCAAATGTGCAAAAAATGATACCAACCAAAGAAAATGCGAGATAAATGTTTTCTTAATTTGTATTTTTTTTTCAAAATTGGTGTTTTTTTTAAACTTTTGTTAAATTTGTAATTTTTTTTTTAATTTCGTGATTATTGCAAATAGTTTCATCTTGTTTTTTCGGTTCGGAGGTTAAATAATAAAAAAAATCACGAGAAACATTTTTTTAGTTTGTAATTTTCTGCAGACTACTAAAAATAATTTATATTTTTGTTTTTAATTGGTATATTTTTTTTAGTTCGGGGGCTTTCTGATGATTATTAAAAATTATTTGAACTTTTTTTCGGTTCGGAGGTTAAATAATAAAAAATAAAAAAATATGCTAGATTCATTTTTTTTTATAATTTTCTACAGACTATTAAAATTAATTTAGGCTATTTTTTCGGTTAAGTGGTTAAAAAATAAATACAAGAAGAAGAGATAATTTTTTTTTTTATTCCGAGGGGTTTTCTGGTGACATTTTTACATGGGAAGCCACTGGCAGTTTTCAAGAGTTGGGTTATTAAAATAAATAAATAAACATTTGTGGAATTTTTTAAACATAGAATAAGAGAATAAAATAGAAAACATATTTTTTTGGACAAGGTGGCACAAAATTAATCATCCAATTTTATTTATGAACAAGTTTTTTTAATAAATTTGTTTTTTGAATTTTTATTTTTGTTTAATAAAAAAATTATTTTCCGTGTTAGAAGCCTTTATTTTGACCAACAGTGTACTGCAGCTCTCAAATTCACAAATGTCAAATATGATTGACATACGACGTCATTTTCAAAATCATTCATCTATCGATAGGGTGATTAATTTTGCGCCACTATGCATACGCTTGTACACTCATAAGAAAATATATATGTATAGCCCAAATTGTGAAGATCACCATAACATACCAGTGCATCAATTTAAGTTTTATTTGTAATTTATACGCCTGTTTATATGCAAGGTTTTCCATCATTAATTGTATTAACTTCATTAACTGCACAACTGCAAGGCAATCGCTACTTTACATAAAAATATAGTAACTTTGTTTTACTCAAGCAAATAAACACGTGTGCATACATACGCATGTATGGGTAGTCTGATTTATATATATTGCATATGTGTGCGCATATATTGCGTAAATCGCCCTGATGAATGTACATGCAAGTGGCAGATGCAATTCACCGTCGCAGGTGCATATACCTACATATTTCCCCAGAACATTTAGCTGAGCGGTGGCAAATACGGTTGTGGCAGGGCAAGAGACACAGTGGGAAATATGAACAGCGCACAGCATGAGCGTAAAAGTGCTAATTGGATTTTTTCACAAATGTTTTTATCTACAAGTTGAACGTGTCACAGTTGAAAGAAAGGTGCAAACGCACTGCAGCTGCAACTTAAACACAAACACTAGCACAGGCGATACACATACGCGTAAGCTAACACACACACAGACACATACACATATGTAAGTATGCACCTAGCACAGCGTGAAATTGCGCACAGATGTCGGCCAAAAAATAATATAAAAACGATGTATCATAATATGCGTATATGTACGAGTGTATGTGTGTTGCTGCACAGTTGAGCAGTTGTTGGGTAAGCGAAATTAAATCATTTTGCAGTTGGAATTTAATCAGAAATTCCTTTGCAACAAGTTTCTTCTTCCTGCCGTGTAAGAAGTTTCTTATTACGTATATTTTGTTGCATTTCGTTACTGCGCCTGCATACGCAAGAGTACAATTTTTTATTGAAATGTGATGCTTTCTTTAAACGTTTGCAAGTGTATAATACGTACTTAAGTATGTTTTTCGCAAGGCTGTGCGTGTGAGTGTATGATTAACTGACTGTGTATAAGTTAATGTTAAAATGGCTTGTCTGTCTGTTGGCATGTCAGCGCTTCGGTTTTTTATTGCTTTTAGTCTTTTAGTCAAGGTGGCGGGCGTAAGTGTTAATTCCTCTTACGCTATTTTAAATTTTCTTGCTTTTATGTTTTCTTTGTTTTCCTGTTATGGTGTTTTCTTATTTTTTTTTTTATGCGAGTGTTTTTCAAAAGTTTGTGAAGCACTCATTTACGCGTAAATGAGAATATGCTGGCATTAAATGGATGATGGTGCACTTTTGAGCTGCGAGATATTTGTTTCTGTTTTTTTTTCTTTTTTTGTTTTGTTCACTGTGATAAAGTTCAGGTAGGCTACAGAGCGTTAAACAAGTGATACGCAAAACGTGCAAAATCATACTTTAAAGGTCGGCATAATGAGCTTTTTATATGTTGCATAAGCAGGCCTAGTATGTTGCATGCGTGGCAGCTGTGATTTTCAAACTTTATAAAGTGTAATTTAATAAGCTTAAATAAAATTTATTTGAACTGATTCCTAAAAATATGCTTTCTATCTTATTGATAGAAGTTAATGTAACCTTTTAATAGCTCAAAATGATGCCTTTCTTGCAAATAACATTGGAGAATCGTGGAGATGTACGAGTATTAAGATTGTTCCCATCCCCAAAATTGATAAGAACCTCACAGATTATGCACATTTTAGACCCATTTCTTTGATTTCATGTTGAAGTTTAATTATCCCTAATCTCATGTCGTTCCATTTGGCACCTTAATTCCATGTCATTCCATTGTCGGCACTTATTTCTACTTTGTAATGCCAACAGAAAATTAGAAAAAAATTCATAAGGCTTCTTCTAAGCATAAGCGAAATATATCCGAAAAGATTTTTTCAAAATTTTTTATTTTAATAATATTTTATCATAAACAAATGGTACGAAACATGCATCGTGCATGATTTCTCAACGAATTGGCAGGACAAGAGCAATCATCGATATGGCATTAGGCGCCCTCTCTAGAAACTCTTTTCCGCATAGGAAAGGTTAATCTGCTGCTATGGGTAAAAATCATTTGCACCATGAAATTCCTATATGAAAAACTGGAGATTTAAGGTTAGACCGTTCACTTTGGATATGGAAAATGCTTAAAACTGTGTAAGGGTGAATCTGTTAGTTCATACACTCAGAAAAAACGGCATAGAGAAGTATTATACGTCGTGGTTTGCGAATTTTCTATCCAATTGAATCATGATTGTTGTAAACGATACGGATTCGATTGTTGTAAATGCTGACTTACCGCAAGGTAAATGTGTATCTCCATTAATTTTTATGTCTATACACTAAGTTACATAATATTCAAGATGATTGCATCTCCATTTAACAATTTGAGGATGATTTTGTTAATCTTCATAATCTTGAGAAATGAAATCTGATAGACTGAAAAGTCCTGTGCCAAGCACATAGATGGCGCTACATTCATACCAATCACCTCTTCTTCAATAACCAAGCACTAACCTTAAGAAGACAGCTGTTAAAATTTCATGATATCCTATTCATTAGTTCGTGAGTTATTGTGCTAAGAATGACGCTACTTTTGTTATTTTCAAAAATAATTTCGTGTTATAATTTTGCACTGGATTCCACTTGATGGGAAAAATAGCTGTTCACGCGAAGCAATCGCTTGAAAAGGATTATGGAGACTCCGCTCAATCAGAAACAACAATAAAACGATGGTTTGCTGACTTCAAACGTGGTCCTAGAAATACCGATAACGCACAACTCAGTGGACGTCCAAATGAGGGGGTAACACCAGAACACATAAAGAAAGTCCACAAAATCGTTTTGAATGATAGAAAAGTTAAGTTGAGTGAGTTAGCTGATATCGTAAAGATGTCAAACGAATGTGTTGGCTTTATATGCCATCAGGATTTGACTATGCGAAAGCTCTATTCAAAAAGGCTGCTGCATTTGCTCACTGCACCGTGAACGCGCCGTGTCACAAGTCAATCAAAACTATGTCAAAACTACATGAATTGAACTTCAAATTGCTCCTATATCTTCCGTATTTGACAGGATTTGGCTTCCAGCGACTATTGGTTGTTCACAGACCTAAAAACAGTGCTCGCCGGTAAGAAATTTCACTCAAATGAAGAGATTGTGTGTGAAAGTGATTGACGACGCCTTGTCTAGAACTAAAAGCAAAATTTCTAATCAAGAAATTAAAAGGATGATTGCTGAAAAATTGGATGAACTTAAGCGCTATGGTATTAATATTCTGACAACTGATGCGTCTGTTGTGGTTAATGCCGTTGGGTGCTGCATTTTTAATGTTATAAATAACACGAAGCATTTGCTTGAAATAGAGATGCGAACGCTCTCCCCTTTTGGTGAGTAGTGGGCTTTGTTTAATGTTTTAGATATTACAAAAGAATGTGAAATGCGTAAGATTCATATTTTTACTGATAGTTTGAGTTGTCTCCTGCTCAGGAAGGCAAGCACCAACAACTGTTGTGTAACTCTTCTTAAAAACAAGGCAAGTTACGCTAAAATCATGACCCCAAACAATGTCCTGGAAGTGTTAACAAATTTGCCTCCCGAAGTCTTGTAGGGAAACGCGTGGCCGCCGCCTTAGCGCTTAAACTCAAAAGTATGACATCACGCCTCTATTTTGTATACTCTGAATAGTCACAAACAAGAAAAGGATTACTCTACGAGAGGATTGGCAATGGAGTGTTAGGACTGGCACTATCCGTTCGACTACCAGACTATGCAGTCAGAATTTATAGCTATAAAAGAAGTGGCTACATATTTAAATACGCATGCCATAACAACAACTACAATAAATATATTCTCGAATAGTCAAATAAAAATAGTCAAATAAATTAAAAATAATGTTATGGAACGCGAACGGTCTTCCAAAGCTCCAGCAAGAATTGGAAATGATTCTCAATTCAGAAAAAATCGACATTTGTTTAATTGCTGAGACGCATTTCACTAATCAAACTTTTTTCAAGATCAAAAACTTTGAAACTTACCACACTATTCACCCAAGCAACAGTGCCCGAGGCGGAAGTGCCGTAATTATTAGAAGCAATATTAAACACTACGAACAAGAAAAAGTCAGCACCAATGAATTCCAAGCCACCACCATCACAATTAATGCTGGAGGTGATCTAGCATTGACAGCTGTTTATAGTCCTCCAAGGCACCAAATCAAATACGATCAATATGCCCATCTTATTGAGCGTCATAAAACAAAATTCATTATGGGCGGTGATTTTAATGCTAAACATATCCATTGGGGATCTAGGCTAACAACCACTAAAGGAAGGGAGCTCTTCAAAGCGCTTCGACAAACAAACTGTAACACTGCATCTTCATGGATGCCAACGTATTGACCATCCGATCCACAAAAAAATCCGGACCTTATCGATTTCTTTATCACCAGAAAAGCCTCCAGTGCTTATATTAATGTTGAAAATGGGCTAGACATGAATTCAGATCACTCGCCAATCTATCTAACTCTCAGCGAAACGGTAGTGTAACGTGATCCAGTTCTCAAATTAACTAGTCAATTTACCGACTGGGATTTTTTCCGCAAAATGTTAGAAGAATCTGAAGACAATACGTTTCCAATGGAATCAACAACAAAGATAGATGACGAAGTTTTAAAACTGACGAGAGAAATACCACACTCTGCTTGGTCGAGCACACCTCCTTTAATGAAAATTTCCGCCGGCCACAAATATACAAAAGATATAAAAGAAATGGTGATAAAGAAGCGAAAAATGCGACGTAGGTGGCATCAAACAAGATCACCTGTTGATAAAGCAGCTTTGAACAAAGCAGCGAAAGATCTCAGCCATAAAATTAAAGAATACAAAAATCAATCATTTACAAACTACGCACAGCAATTAAATAACAAAAGAGACACAAACTACTCACTATGGAAATGCACCAAAAAGCTTAAACAGCCAGCTAACCATAATCCACCAATCAAAGTAGGCAATAATGGATGGGCGAAAACCAACATAGAAAAAGCAAACATATTTTCAGATTATCTAGCAAAAATCTTTACACCCAATAGCGACACATCACCAATACTAAATAATGATGGCATAGCCAATGATAATTATGGCGATATAGTACCCATAACTGAAGATGAGATGTGCACCGAGATACAAAAGTTGAAGTCGAAGAAATCTCCAGGGTTTGATTTAATAACTGCCGAAGTCCTCAAACAAGTTCCACGAAACATCATTACTAAGCTAACAAACATAATGAATGCTTGCTTTAAGCTGCAATACTTTCCAATCTATTGGAAAATAGCTGATGTCATCATGATTCTAAAACCAGGAAAGCCTCCAAACGATGTAGCATCATATCGTCCAATTTCACTGTTGCCCATCTTGTCAAAACTGTTGGAAAAATGTTTGATAAAGCGCCTGAGCAATATCATAGAAAATAAACAAATAATACCAACACACCAATTTGGATTTCGCGCGCGCCACTCAACTATTGACCAAATTCACAGATTAACTCGTATCATCGAGAACACATTTGAAGAAAAAAATGTCTGTTCGGCTGTATTTCTCGATGTCTCTAAAGCTTTCGATAAAGTATGTCATGCTGGCCTACTGTGGAAAATAAAGAATGTACTGCCAACAAAATGTTTTAATATCTTAAAAACCTACCTGTCTGAGCGCTATTTTCGCGTCAGGTACGAAGACGAGTTCTCTGAACTGAAAGAGATAAAAGCTGGTGTGCCGCAAGGAAGTGTGCTTGGACCTCTTCTCTATCCTCTTTTTACTCACGACAACATTTGCTGATGATACTGCAATATTAACCGTCGGAAAGACAGAAATAGAGTCTACTACACAACTGCAGCTTGCTATCAATAAAATATACAATTGGACAGATAAATGGCACATTAAACTGAACGAAACAAAGTCTGTACACATCAACTTTACAAACAAAAAGATCAACTACCTGCCAATATACATAAACAGCATTAAAGTACCATACTCTAATACAGCAAAGTATCTAGGTATGACGCTTGACACGAAACTTAGGTGGAGTGCGCACGTGAAAAAGAAAAGAGAAGAACTGGACCTAAAATTCCAAAATATGCATTGGCTAATGGGTAAGCAATCATCGTTATCCGCACCCAACAAGATACTGATTTACAAACAAATTCTCAAACCTATCTGGACCTATGGGATTCAGCTATGGGGTTGCACCAGCTATAGCAACACAGCGCATATACAAAGATTTCAGACTAAGGCACTCAAGCATGCAGTTTGTGCTCCATGGTATATTAGGACGCAAGATCTAGAACGTGACCTCAATATTGATTCGGTTACGGCAACCATAAAGAAATTTGCAAAGTCGCACGCAGAGCGACTAAGCAAGCATGTGAACAATGAAGCCTTGATTCTTAACGATAATACGAAGGCTCAAACGAAAAAACCTCTGGATTTAAACTAATTAATAAATAAAAATCAGTTAAAAGTATGAATTGTATTTTGCTGAGGATTAACTTAAATTATTTGTTGTAACAAAACTCCACAAAAATTGCTCGTTAGTATATATATGTAATGTTATACTAGTTGCAATGAAAATACTAATAATAAAAAAAAAAAAAAATAGTCAGGCGGTCATAAAATCTATAAATGCGGCCAAACTTAGATCAAAGCTTGCACAGGAATGCCGAGTAGCTCTAAATGAGATTAGTGTCAGCCTTATTTGGGTTCCGGGGAACAAAGATATTGGGAGAAATTCTAAAGCCGATGAGTTAGTCAGGAAAGGTACTACTCTCCTTCAAGGGGTTAGTGAAAGAAGTACCATTGGGATGCCTATGGCCACGAGCAAACTAGTAATTAAAAACAACATTATCTAAGAGGTAACAGTTAGGCTACTATGGCCGCAAACAAACAAGAAAAGAACAAAGGAATTGCTTAGTTTCTCAAGAGAGAATATCTCGAAGGACGTGGTTTGTATAACCGGTCATTTGCTATTTAGCTGGCATTCCGCGAAACTAAGAGTTTTCTCCCATGAATATTGCAGAAGTTGCAGAGATGAGGAAGAGGAAGAAACAGCTAAGCACTTTCTTTACGATTGTCCAGCCTTAGCCGTAATCAGAGCAAGTTTTCTAAGTAGATTCTTTTTCTTTTTCTTTTTGCGCTTCATAAGAGTCATAAAAAGAAAAATAAATGAGGTTCCCGTGTCGCACAGTGGTATCACAACGGACCTGTAAGGTCCGACTACCTCCATAATCTTACCTAACTGAAGCTTCGCAGCACTTTTTCCGCTTATGGTTCTATCAAGGCTCAAGAGATCTTGATATAGCTTTTAACCTACCTGGGGAGCCATTTCAAATGGTATGCCACACAATTTCCTCATTTTTAGTGAGCTAAATGCATCAACCTTAACTCTAAAAATTTAAAGTTCTTGAACTACTATGACAAATAAACATTATTGAATTTTTTTATTCCATTCGAAAGGCAATATAACATAGAACATAAATTAAAGAAAGTTAAATTTATGGCAATTTAATAGACACCAGGTACGCGAAACGAATACGTAGGTAAAACAATTGGAAATGAAGAGCGAGATATTATAATATTCCATATAAAAGATGCCCCTCATTTTGGTGCGCTGTAGCTATAAATGATTACATTAATTTAGAATGGCCCATTTCCCTTTACTAGACTCTTAGCATTTCATTGTTTTTGCCAAGTTAACCAACTCAAAGTAAAATTTAAGTTACATACCACAAAATCAACACTGTGACTTGATGAATTATTTAATTTAAACAATTTAATGTTGCTAATTAAATGCTGACAACAGCAAAGCAATGAAAGCGACCAGAAAATCCAGGCTTCGTGTAACCCATATCAAAAGTGAAATGCCAAACATCTCTCCACAAAATCACAAAAACAAGAAGAACCCAACAGCGGTTGGTAGTCGGCAAGGAAATTCGGAAACTCTGATTTCATAGGGTTTGCAGAAGGACCCAAGCAAAGTAACAAACAACAATAAAACCGAAATAGCTGTTGAAGCGCCAGCAAATACAATGCCATAAAAAAACAAAAACAAAATAAAAAAACGTGAGTGAGAAATAATAAAGTAAATAAAAGTGAAAATACAGTAAATAAAAGAGGCCCGAAAAGCGCAGTGAGGCGGAAATGTCTACAGAATTGTGCCAATCGAGCGCCTGAGTAACGCTGCTTGGCTTCGTGTGAGTGCACGTGCGACGATTTGTATTACAATAGGCACTTGAAGAGGTGCAGAACAAACGCGTACAGTGACGCACATAAAAAACCGAAGAGCATACAATGTACCCAACGGGTGATTTTAATTGGTTAAAACTTTTTAGGTTTTTTGTTAGGCAAAAGTTTCAAAAGTTTCCTGCTGGTGAAAATAGAAATTTCGGGGCATTAAGTTGGCAAGCAGAAATCATTTTAAATACATATATTTACATCTTATAAAATTATGTAGCAAAGTATGTATGTGAGTCTATAACTATGCGCAGAGTGCTCAGGTTTGCATAGGGTTTTTTGTATTTTGAAACGTATGGCTCCAGTAAGGTTCTTTTTGATATAAAAAGAAAAAATAAATAAATTTTATCTTATATACAGCATAATTACTAAAATTCCAATCACTTAAAAATATGTTTATTGATATGTACACTTGTGTCCACAATAATAGCAGCGGTACATATTGAAAAGTTTTGGCTATTTATTTTTTATTCACTTTGTTTATTTTCTTTTATAAAAATATAGTTTATAATATAACAAAAAGTATATGAACTGAAGTTTGGAACAATGTAAAATAATTACAATAGAAAATTTATTTAATTAACTAAATTTAAATTTAAAAAATTCAACAAAATTTTGTGAATAGAATTTCCAAAAAAATCAAATTAAATAAATCATAAAAAACTTTCGGTTATGCAGTTTTTTAGCACATAAAATATTTATCGAATTAAGTGAAAATTTCAAGTGATTTAAAAATCGCATTGATTTTTGATTTTTTTTGCTAGCGGTTTTGCGCCTTTTGACTGTATAAAAAAAATTCGTAATGCTGTCAAAAAAAAAAAAAAATTTTAAAATATCGAAAATCAGCGCGAAATTAGAGCCGGATTAAGCTGTCACAATATTGTGTCAAAATGAAGTGGGCCACAAAATTGCAAGCCCAGAATTTTTGTGAGAACTCTGACTAAAAATTTTTAAATTTTGATGAAAATTGGTTGAATTTTGCCAAATTTTGCAAAAAGTAGCAGACTTTGACTTATATGACTGTGGTATGAACTATATTTTTATAAATAAATATACAAAGTAACAATAAAGAGTCCAAACTTTGCAATGCACCGCATTGCTATTATTCTGATCGCGACTGTATGGTTTAGAAGTACATGGCTTATAAAATTTGTGAAATATTATTTGTGCTCGCACTATATATAGTGCATGCTGGACCATAAAAAAGTCACGCGAAAGAAAACTTCAAACGGTAGAAATGAGAATGTTTGAGGCAACACTTCTCAGTTGAGTCAGTTAAAACAGATGACATGAAAGAAAATGCGCGACACAATGTGAAGTCGATTTCAGCAAAGGATTTACAAAAATGTTTTCAGGATTAATTTGAAAGAATAATAAATGTTTTGTGCATCATTGATCGATTTTCGATACTTTTTTGACATAATGTTAGTTTAGGGAAAAAGAAAGTTTTTGCGCAAATGATTTAAAATTGTTCTATGGCCGATCTTTAGCTTTTGGACGATGATGCGACTACTAATATGCCGGTCAACTTCCATTATTTCTGTGATTTTATCGACATTTTTTACAACGGGCCTGCCTATGCGAGGTGCACCTTTAACATCGAAAATGCCTCAACAGCAATTCACAAACCAAAATTTCACGCAATTAGTTGTTACAGTATCAGCACCATAAACACCATTGATAATTTCACAGGCTTGGCTATGCAAAGGCTTCGCCTTTATCAAAGAAAAACTGTTAAATGTAACAAATTTTCTCTTTGTTGACGTCCATTGTTAACACCCTGTAGCTCACAACTGCAGCAAAAATAGCAAAAGAATTTTTTTAGTGTGAAATGTCACCTTGACTACAGCCATCTACCACGAAACTAATAGATTTCTTTTCAGTCTTTAATTTCTTCTCTTCAGTCCAGTCTATGTACCTTACAGAAATCAGATCCAGTATGCCAGTATCATAATTCTGACCACAGCTTCTGGCCATTCTTAATGACCACTAAGTACGACAGTGACTACTGACTGCTGTTTTGATGAAATGATGATGAAATGAAAATGTTTAGTAATCCGTATTTGCGGAAAACGCCGAGAATACATTTGGATAAAATAGAGAAAAAATAAAAACTTATTAATAAATAGTTCGGGCCAACGATCTTGAATGCAACTCTCCAGTTAAGAGGCTTTTTAGAGTGTAATTTCATTATTGTAATCTTTATTTTTTTTAATATTTTTTTTTTAAACTTGAAAATACTCGAACTTTCTCAGCTTTAAAATCC
>JAYXIM010030927.1:0-10410 GCA_037575425.1 Anastrepha fraterculus
ATACCGAATTTACACGCACGTTTCATAATGAAGGCTAAAAGGTTCTTGGTAGCGATGGTCCTAACTTTCACTTGAACATATTTTTCGACTATTAATAAAAATAATCATTATTTGACTAAACCTCACATTTTGTTTTGAAGTTACTTTTAGAGCATTTGCTATTTCTTGCCGAGGAGTGACCGCTAAAACCAAACTCCTTAAAATAAACTGAAGAGGTAGTATGAGGCAGATAATTGCTATGCTGGAAGGCAGCTTTGCCGTGTCTCTCTTTACACTGTGGCTGGTTTTCATTCAGCGCTCAGGTTAAACTCATTGGCGGTATTCCATTCCGGCCTCTCGGGATGATTTATACGGTTGTGGTAGCTCATAGTGCTATAAAAAACTATTGATGTAGAAATACCTGAGAAGTTATGGTTTTTCTAGATCTGTTGGATAAGGAAAGTAAGGAATATGAAATTTGCAAATAACGCCCAACGTGGCTAAAATATCGGGTTTCGCACTATAAGTCTAGAATATACCATAGTTCTTTTATAAGTCTAGAATATAGTCCGTCACCAATCGATTTCAGCTTTTTTTAACGGTTTTTGAAAGAAGAAAGCTTGGCCTTTCGAATGACGTACGAATATTAAAACGCAAAAACTTTAGACCCTGCATTTCGCTGCAAACACATTTTTTTCACTTTTTTCACCCTTTCTCAACTTTGATGGCAATTTACTCACTATTTTATAAAAAAAGCTGTATTAGTTCTGAATTGATTTGAAAAATACGAATGTTTCCTTTTCAAAATTTGCTTGGAAATTGACTGAGTTATTAAATTGTTTAAAAATATATTGGCTTTAACTTGTACTTTGACCAGCAAATCAAAACTTCCCTCAAGTGGCGAGAATTCGATACACGAACTGCTATATTTGACTGGGTGAAAATTGATGAAGAGATATGAGTTCAAAGCTTACTATGTAAAACTTAAGATCTGTCAATTTCGACTAGTTCTTTGTTCTCTACAGCCATTTATCGAAAAGCGGCGGAAGCAGGTGTGTACACTTCAAAAATAGTAAAATTCTGACTATTGTTTTGAGAATTTTCTCAGCCATACAAACTGTTAATATTTTATGTTCAGTAGAATTCTTTTGGCTCCTCACGAGCTGCCATCCAGTGTTCATGAACGTGCAATGAATACCATCCGGTCTGTTTTTGGACTTGGAAAAATACATACGGCAATTTGTACTATTTCTTTTACAAATCTTTCAAGGTTTTCCTTCTCGATCCATCGTCGATATAATTTTTCAACGACATCCGAGAAATAATAGTCGCTTTAGACATTCGAATTTATGGGAACTTTTCTCCTTAGTCTATACACAAACACACACGCATTTATTTGAAAGTATTTTTCATCACTTAAGTTATTAACAAAAAACAAAAAAAAACCAAAAGAGAAAGGAAAAATATTGCTGCTAATCTCCAATCCCTAAGTGCTATCATTCTTCTGTTCATTCCTTCAATTCTCAATGACCGTTCAATACCTAATTAATCTCTGAAGTTAAACTAATATTTTCTTACTTCTGCACCCACGTTGCAAGTGTGTGTGCAGCAGTAGATTTCCC
Source organism: Anastrepha fraterculus (assembly GCA_037575425.1). Classification (NCBI taxonomy): domain Eukaryota; kingdom Metazoa; phylum Arthropoda; class Insecta; order Diptera; family Tephritidae; genus Anastrepha; species Anastrepha fraterculus. The sequence continues at coordinate 1,602 of JAYXIM010030927.1, forward strand.
AAAAGCAATATTGCCACAGCTAAATCGAATGAGAAAATAAAAGAAAATCTAATTTCATCCGATTGATTTATGGCGAAGTGAAAATAAATGCTTTTGTCTGTGGCGAATGCACACGACTTGGACTTCGACTTCTGTGCCATGGCTACGGTTGCAGTAAAAGCGCGTTTCCGGCTACGCACTGCGCCTCTGGGGTGCCAAATGCATATGTACATGTATGTATACGAATTTATAACAAGTTAGTGCTTAAATGCAGTCCGTTGGAATTTCAAGAATAAGGGCGAACATAAAAGAAACTCTATAAAAGTGTTCCGGAAAGGAAGTCAGTCTAAAAGAACAAGTAATTCAACCAAGGCGATATGTGGCACGTAAGCGCATGTGCATATAAGTATTGGCATGCCTAGTAAACATTTGACATTGAACTCAATCGGAGGTTTATTTGGAATTTAATATACTTCTAAAATTTTTCAACGTTGATTCTCAATAGTACCCGCGCTGAGGAATCATAGGATTCTGAGCAAAAAGAAAATTTTCTATGGCAATAATTATTTGTACATATAAGCGGCTCCTTGTGAAGTGATTTGTGAAGTTGGACATTGTCGCCTATTCTTCCGAAAATAGGTTTATTTGTAGGCTTGAGTGTAATAAGAAGTAGATTGAGGAAATTTTGAGATATATTCAATTTTGAAAGGTTTGGTATAAATTTATTTCAAGTGTAATATCTGAGGTTCTTTTTAACAAGTTTATTTGCGTTGAAAAATGTACTTATAAAAAAATTTAGAAAAAATTGTGCTTCACCAAAATGTTGAAAAAAAAAAGAAATTTAAGAAAAATTCGCGTTAAAAAAAAAAAAATAACAAAAAAAAAATTTTATTTCTAGTTTATTGAAAAATAATTCTTTTTAATTGTACGTAAAAATAATTGAGAAATACTTCTTTTACAGAAAGTTGCTTATCTTTGTTTGTTTTTTCTAAGTTTTGAAACGTTTCGCTAGGGAATTCGATTATGGTGGAATTCGATTGTAGGGTTTACTGGTTAGTCTCAGCTATTAAAAAAAAGCAAACATTTGAGAGGGGGTTTTCAAAAATTGAAATACAAAATTTATACCAAAAATTTTCGGTTAGAAAAATCATTTTTTGTCAAAAAACTTTTTGAAAAATAAATTTTAAAGGTAAAATTAAAAAAAAAAGTTTATGTTAAAAGAATCAAATATATTTCACTTTAAAAAACAAAACTTTCAACATTGACCAAATCTCAAAAGTGTTTTTTTTTTTGCTGAAGCCTATAAAAATAAAATACCGATTTTTAAACATTTTTAGTCTGCACAAAAAAAATAGCGAAAAAATTCTGTTAAGAAAAATGAGAAAAATTGAGAAAAAATAGTTTTTTCTAAGTTTGTTGAAAAATATACTAATAAAAACACTTTTTTTTTGATTTAGAAAAATGCTCTTGAAAAAAACTAGAAAATTTTGAGAAAAAATAATTCTTTTCTAAGGGTAGAAAATCATGCTATGAATGTCTTTTCGTTTGAATATAAGTCGTTGGGGAAGTAAGGGAATCCGATTATGAAACTTGTAGAGATTACAGGATAGTCTAAGCTCGTAATAAAAAAATAAGAAAAAAAATCTAAGGGAGGTTTTACTCAAACATTTTCAACAAGAAAAATAATTATTTTTCCAATTTAGAATATTTTTTTTTAATAAATTATAGTCATAAAAAATAAAAAAAAAAATTTTAAAACATCAAATTCATTTTACTTTAAATAACAAAATTTTCCTACATTGAATAAATCTCAAAATTTTAAAAAGATTTTTTGTTTTTTTCTTTTACCTATGTTTTGAGGTTATTTCTTAGGCTTTGGAATGAGCCTAAACCAAAATATATCGATTTTTAGAAAATGTTGTGAATGCCCAAAATAATTGGATCACTTGGCCGGGAGTCGCTCGAATGTATTTATGTTTTATCAACTTTTTTATTAATTTTATTTATTTAAGTCTAACGTGCCACCATAGGTATCTTACATATTTAAATCCTCGATAAAAGAAATTCAATAAATATATATAAAAAACTATATTCCTCCAGTTAATACAAATCCAATTCGCAGTTTTGGCTCAAATGTGGCAATCCAATTAGACTCAACGTACTCCGATTGGGCTTCTGAACATAGGAAACTATTTGGAATGATGCTCATCAGGTCCATTGCTACTTAGTGATATCAACTTTAGAACTATACCATAGAAGAATGATTGAGATGAAATATCAACTTGAGAACTAAAAATTTCTCGAAACTTTGAGATTGACTTTAGACATCAAATTTAGAATTATACAATGTACTAGCAAACCCGGCCCCCTTCGCTGGGCACACTAAAATAGAATAGATATGGTTTAGAACAGAAAATATATGGTTTTCATATTATTTATTTCTTTATTCTTTATTCAAGCGCTTTGGCATAAACAATATTTTTTGTTTTTCTATTTGTTTTTGAGTAAATATAAAATATAAATTGAAAATCAGGAATCAGGAAAAAAGAAGATTGTTTTTAAATTTCAAATCAACGCATATGAATAAACAATCGTCTTTTTTCCTGATCATCCATGAATTTTTCGTTTCAATTTATATGTTTTATTAAGCATTGGAGCTTTTTTAACCATTATCCATTTATATTTTTCAAAAAAAAAACGAAAAAAATTGTTTTTTCCACGAACACATATTTTCATTCGGATTTCACATTAAATTCTCAAATTTCGTAAGAAATTATTCACTGTTCCAAAATCCACTCCAAAAAAATTCACAAACAATTTTTACATGTTGCACTTAGGTTTTTTCCTTATGGCATCCAAATCAGAAAGAAATATTGACACATTGTAACTCACACTGTCAATTTGACAGTTCAGTTCCGCCCCAAGCGTTAAAAAAGTAAGTGACATTATAGCTGGTTCAAAAGAACGCTGTACCCGTTGCCAGTGCTCCGAATTACAACCAAACTTTACGAAACCCATTTTCAATACTTACTTAACAATGTGCGTAAGTTTGGTTTAATTCGGTGCAAAGACACGGCGGGTCCACGTTTTGGCATATATTTCGAGACCCTAGTCATCAATAGGTATGAAAATTACCCCATATTAAAGCACTTATCAACAGCTTTCATTTGATACCCATATTGTACATACACAACCAAAGATTACCCGGGTCCACGTTTTGGCCTAAATCTCGAGACCCCAGTCACGGAGCGGCATGAAAAATACTCTGTACTAAGGCATTCACCAACAGCTGCCATTTGATACCCATATTGTACATACACATCCGAAGGTTACCCGGGTCCACTTTTTGACATATATATTTCGAAACCCTATCTACCAATAGGTATCCAAACTATACGGAAACCATCTTCAATACCTTCTTAACAATGTGTGTAAGTTTGGTTCAATTCGGTGCAGACACGGCCGGTTAGCGAACACACACAAAAAGTTGTCTTTATTTTATATATAAGATTTTTTTCAGTTTGTGTCCGAAAAATCCAAATATCTTACGGAACCCTCTTTTTTTCCAAAATAAAATGTAATCCATGTTACTCTTGGATAATGTAGTTTTCGAATGGTGAAAGAATTTTTAAAATCGGTCCAGTAGTTTTTGAGCCTATTCGTTACAAACAAACAAACAAACAAACAAACAAAGTTTTCCTCTTTATAATATTAGTATAGATAACTGAAAGCTTTGAGCCCAGTTGAATAAGCCCATATTGTTTTGATCTTGAGGAACAATAAATTTCTCAAAGCTTAGAGAATGATGTACATATATAACTTTCCTTATAGGTTGATGGTTCAATCTCGACGAACCTCAAATTTATTAAAACTTCAAGAAATATATTTTATTGCTTGCTGGGTTCAGTTATATGTTGCTGCTGTTTGCTATCTGCTGCCTGTGCTCTCGCTTGGCATTTGGTAAGCGCAATCCGAGCATAATGGCAGGCGTTGAGTTGTCTGCAGAATTGGCACATCACCGGTGCATGGGAGGTGGCGAGTTATTTGCTTGCGGTGGTGCCGGTATATCGTCGTCAAGGCCATTGCTATAGACAAACTCCATGCTCCCGTGTACTCGCAAAGAGAGATATATACACACGCATATATGGTATATATATATATATTTATATATATGGTTGGGAAAACCTGGCAAACACGGTCGGTTGGCAGTCAGCTGAGCGTCAAGTGATTTATGACTGCCAAATGAACTTCGACATTGACAAAATAAATTCCATCAGCAGTGCAACAAGAAAATGCAAGAAAAAGAATTATAAAATAAAATAGATGAAGATGAAAAAAAATATGTATTACAAAATTAAGTTATAAAAGGCGATAGGATAAAATGCAATAACAAACTCATAACACCAGCACTTACCAATGAAAAATCTAGCAGTTAAAAATGGTCGAGAAAAAAGCTAAGTAGCCAGCGCTTGCCCGAGGAAGTTTTTTGGCATTGCAATATGATTTTCAGCGCCAAGTGGAGGCTGCAGCTATTCAGAAATGCTGCCAGCAGCATGGACAGACAGCTACTCCGTCAACCGCAAACCGTTCAATTGATGTGCATCAAACTGATATACACTTGCGCTTACACATACTCACATACATACACAGCTGTTCAGCTGGATAATCACAACGGCAAACCGAAAAGTGTCAATCACAAAAGATTTACAACACTGCGCCATTGCTGCGCTCTTCAGTGTTTCTTTCTTGATGTCTGTATAAGTTTTTCATATCTTGCTCAATTTGTGTTTGTATTTGTATTTGCGAGTTCAGTTTTGTTTCGCTGCAATCGCAGCACCCGCATAGACGTCACATGAACAGCATCATCAGCATCAGACGTCTCTCGATTATTTGTAACCTTCGCATGGATTGCTGAGTCATTGGATGGCTCATTTGTTAGGGATTATTGTTGTTTTTCTGCGCTTTCGTTTTGTTTTCTTCTTTACGGTGTGAAACAGTGTTACGAGAGTGGGAATTGATACAAATAATTGATAATTTGTATTCAGTGGCAAGGCAGTCAGGAAGATAAAGTGTGAATTGGAAATATGGATTGCTGCAGAAATATATGAGATTTTTTAAGAATTATTAGTTCCTCGCTGATAATTGTTGCTGTGGTCGATAGCCACTGGGGACAATAAATATGAGAAAATTGTTTCCAATGGCGCTTATCCAACGGGAGGAAATGAAAAGTACCCGAGCGTGTTTATGCTATGAAAAAAGTTACTAACATAACCAGTGTCCTCGTCAGGGGCAATTTAAAGCTGTAGGTGCCTATTTCGATAGTTACACTGGCGAGCATAATTTTTTTAATTATTTACAAAATTTTTCAATTTATTATTTTTTATTATTTTCTGTTATTTTTCATTATTAAAAAAATCATGGCTTATGACTTTAATCAAAACTTTATAAGTATAGCTTTCAACAGGTTGGTTCAGAGAAGATTAAGGAGAAAAAACGCCGAGCTCCAGTAATATCACAATGGGAGTATTCAGGCCTAAGTGTGTCAGGTGAGAGCCTCTCAACCTAACCTTACCTAACGTAAACTTTCAAGCCTTATGAAAAATGTATAATAATTCAACAAATTTTAACTTAATTTTTCAACTTTTTAACATGAATCTTTAGAAAATTTTTGCGTATGTGTGAAATTTTATTAAAATAAGTGAGAGTTTTAAGCAGATTTTTTCTTTATATTTTTTAACCATGTAATATTATGAGGAATAAAGTCAAAGCAGCCGACAAAAAAGGAATAAAATAAAAATATTTTTTTTTAGGGTTCCTGGATGAGGACTACGTCCGGCTGATCTTCTGCCAGACGCTCCAGGAGGGCAAGGCAGGCTTCTTTACAGTGATGAAGGTTTATCTGTAGAAGATGCATCAGCTGTTAGCGTAATGTCTGGGTCTTCTTTGCTTTCGCATAAAAGTTCCCTTTCGGAATACTTACGCTGTTGTGTGTGGTACTGACCCTCCCGTTCGAAGTACAGCCTCCCTAAGCCCATTTCTGAGCCTGAAGAGGCGTATTCTTCTTCGGTGGGCCGGTCGTCTTCGCTCATTGGCTCGGTTTCGCTCATGGGTTCTAGTTCGCCTATGTGCTTTTCACCTTTCTTAGTGGCGAGGAACTCAATTGCATCTGTGTCGGTTTTGTAAATGTGGAGCTTCCCCTTTACAAACCCGTATCTCAGTTGCCCATCGCATTTCGCTAATGGTTCGATTGAGTTCTCTGTGAGGAGCAGGAGAGCCTGCATGGCGCTATTTTTGTTGGTGAGAGTTTTGACATACCTCCATTCCTGCGTTGGGATGTCCGGATTGCAGACCCGAATGAGCTTCATAATCTCTTCCGGGTCTTCGACGGTTGAAGGTAACCAAACCCTTGCTCGCGGCCTGGACGGAATATCCTTTCTGTCCACGACCACTAGCTTGGCATTTGGGTACACTTCGCCGACTTTGGAGATGGCCTCTTTATACAGTTGGACCGATCTCTCATCGTCGCATGCTATAATTTTTATCGGGCCTTGGTGCCAGCCTAAGTCTTCGCACGCAGGCGGGGGGCCGGGGTTCTCCAGAATAACCTTCAGTGCCACTTTCGTTAGCTCGGCCTCGATCCATTTCCACTGGGCCCTGGGGATCATACCTTCCAGGTGCTTCTCGTCCAGGACTCCTATGATAAGGCGGTCTTTTGCAACCTCCGCAAATGATCTTCTGGGCGTCACGCCCATTGATTTGTGCCTTTTTGCGTTTGGCTTATTATCCTCAAAGGACCGCTGTCGTTTTGGAGCCGATTGTGTTGGTTTGAAGTCGGGGTTGAAATCAGGGATGATCGCTTTCGCTCTATCAATCGTCTCTTTCAACTCCTGTGACATTTCACCTTCTTTTTGGGTGAGTTTCGTGCCCCCTTCTTAGGAGCCTAGCTGCGTTTCTGCGATCCTGGTAGCTCGCTTTCGCTGGGTCTACCACCCTCACGAGCGGCCATCCTTCGGTACCGGAGCTAGCAGTAGCATTGCTTCCGGTCGGGACCGTTTTTGGGGGCTGAATCGCAGTTGACTGCCGGGCTAGTACCCCCCTACTTGTACTTGGACCTGTGTCCAGTTCTGAGTGCGTGTCAGCTGTCCTCGCTTTCGCTGAGGCTGTCGCTATATGTTTGGATCGACTTATGAAGCCGATGGATGGCGTTTTCTTTGAGCTCGGTGCGACCGTTGCTCTTGTTGCGGAACTGTTTGTTCCTGTCGGTCTATTAGAAGGAGGACCGATCTCCTTTTTTTTATTTATGTTTTTATAGTCTCTTTGCATTTTGGACCCACGAGTGTCGGAGAAAGGATGTCCGCCCGTGCATAGCTCCGAACTACACGGGTAAGGCTAATTATTACGGAGGGCGCCAGTTATCCGTAAGCTCCGTTCGAGACTTGGTTATTTATTAGAAGGGCCCCAAGCCTGACAGATTCTCGGCACGGGTCGCATCACACCTTAATCCAGCCCTTCACCCCCGACCACGTTAAAGGTACTTTGAGTAGTGCTGTACTATTGAGGAGTATCGAACCCTACCCATAGTACCCTTAACTTAGCTAAGTACCTCCTGAAAATAGGAAAACTGTGGTACTTATTACCAGCTGGCACCCTCGGGGAGGGTTCAGTGGAGGATTTTCGCCAACCATATATTACTGCATACCTAAATTTTTTTTCGAAATTTATTTAAAATTGTTTAAAAGTTTTCTAAATTTTGTAAAAGGTTTGAAAATTTTGTGCTTATGCGTCTGGTTAAAGCAAGAACAATGCCTAAACAAAAAAAAAAAAATAAATATTAAAAAAAAAAATTTTCAAGCACTCAGTTACTTTTCAGTTTTAGAAGATACTCGTATAAACACAAACAATTCCACTTTTATTAAAGCAAACAAAAGCATGTTAAACAAAATAAAAATTGCATCAAATAAAAGGCAAAAGCAAACTCTCAGTCTGACACTTTTCCACACAATCATGGATGGAATAATAACAGACGTTAAACAAAAGCAAATGGCTACAAATTATTAAACACAGAATTGAAAATAATTTGCTACACAGACGATGCTGTGTTGGTAAGTGAAGATGAAGATAACTCACAACGAATGCTTTTCAGCTTTAAAAGAATTGCAACAAAATATAATAGCAAAATATCGGTAACTAAGACTAAATCCTTGATAGTTTCAAGAAATCCTCTCAGATGTAAAATTGTTGTTTATGGTAAAAGTGTAGAGCAGGTCATGGAATTTATTCAGTTATTTATTGTATTTATTCATTTAATAGTCTAAAAATGCAGTATTTTCTACAAACTATGAAAAACAGATGAATGGTTAAATAAAAATTAAACTTACAATTTACTAGTTTCATTGTAATGAAAGCAAGAAAAGGTAACATTTCTTATAATTTAGGAGAAGAAATATTAGATAATACTTAGAATTTAGTTTAAGAATTCATTTATTTATTTTTTTTATTTTGTAGTGGTACTTTGCTGAACAAAAATCTATGTTATGAACAAAAATATGATTTCAAAGCGAATTAAATTCTCTTAAAGTTCCAAAAATCGGAGCATTGGAAGCATAATTCGTTTTAACCATCCCTAACCAGAAAATATCTTGATTCGCTAAGTTTCGCTGAGGAATATTGAAATTATCATAATTTTTTCGAGTAGCGATAGAGAGTCAATCGCCTCACTTATCAAATCGAAAGTGAGGGAGAAAATAGTCCTTCAAATATCTAGTCTTTTTAGATTAATGAACAAGCACCGACTTTTATAGGATGAAATTGGATCAGTGTAATTCAAAGA
>JAYXIM010030937.1:0-47554 GCA_037575425.1 Anastrepha fraterculus
CTTGCTGGTGACCAATCGATGACTCAAATTCTCGTATAAAAAAATAAATTCTCGTAAAATAAACCGTATCGCTTTGGGAGTTAAAGAATTGCTCAATTTGAAAAATTTTCTTTTTCTCTTTCGGCCAGGCGAAGCAACTCCTTCGCTCCCTCAAGTCTGACTTGTCGCTGCTTTGGTGTGAGATCATGCGCCTTTTGGATCTTGCAAGGCTTGACGTTCAGATAATTTTTCAGTTATTTTCAGTTTTTTCGCCTTTTGATTGGCACTTCGGCGGGGATTTCGCTCAAGTCGGTTCTTCACTTTTTGAACCATTTCACGTGACGTTGCAGTCTTTTGGTGACCACCTCCATGACATTTCGCGATGCTACCCGTATCACTGTAACGAGTAATGGTGCTACAAACAAAAACTTTAATTACATTAAGGTGCTCGAGCTCACGAACTATCGCTGGTTTTTTCAGCCAAATATAGTGCAATCACACTATTACGTTAGAAATTCATTTCTGAATTTTTTTATCGCGTTTACTCTCGGCAAAATACTTGCGTGCGCTTGGAAACAATACCCTGAACTGTCATTTAGTCCGTGCATCAGCTACGCAAGCGGCCTGAAGTAGTGCCGTATTCTGTAGTCAAAGAATGTCTCACTTTCCTCACGACTACATCCGAAAACTAAAAAGTGAAGCTCATTTGGGTCCTTAGTCACAAAGACATTGTGGAAAATTACTGTTTTCTAGCTAAATTGCTGGCTAGGTTGTTTTCCTCTCACTTGAAAAGGATTGAGATTCTCGGTAAATGTGGGCTACCCGAGCGCTGGGCAAGTATACTAACTTTCAAGATTGCGAAATACTTCTGCGAACTTTTTAGCTTCAAATCTGGAACGTTGTGGCTCCAATATCTGAATATTGTCCGTTAGCCATGAATGTACTGAAACTTGGCATTATTTCTTATTTATTATATTTATTTAGCAGCTATCCGGAGGATGAGTGTAGAATCATCTCTGAGTCTTCTGCTTACCTGAATACCTTCGCGATGCTCAGGTTTAAGCATCTTGTCTGCCACTATTTTGCTACGCCAGCGGATATAGTAGGTTGAGCTACTAGCTGTCTACTGTATTTCTCTTTCAGGTGTGTGCACGAAGTGGTTACCAAAACCGTAGATAGCCATAGCTAGGTTTCTCATTTGATGCCTATTTCTTTTTTCTGTTGACTGTTATTTTGGTTCCCTTTCCAAAACTCAAATTATCACTTCACTGCACCTTTTCAGAGCCCGATTAAATGTTTAGACTACGAGTATTTAGCGTTTCCAAAAAATGTTCCTCTTGATTAGCTATTTTTGATATAATGCAAAAGTCGAGAAAAGTGATGACACTCTGGCATTGCTCATCTATTTCCCTGGCTGTTATACTAGAATGGCATATTCCCTATAATTGGACATTAGCATTGTTTCTACCTGTCAGGAGTCCAAGAGCACCAGATTTGCTAATAGTTGTGGTAGATTTGCAATTTTCGCAGCAAAAATTATACACATGAAGTACGTTTTAGACGCGAAATTTTATTTTTTTCCATACAAGCAAATATCTTAAACATAAAAAAAGAATGCAGAAAAAAATTAAAATATCACAATTCTAATGTAAGCACAAGTCTGAGAATTTATGACTCGAATTATTTCGCTTTTCGTGCAATAACAAAAATGTTGGAAAAAATATTTTTATATTTTAATTTAAATAATTTTGGGATGTATAGACTAATACGCCATTGGATGCTTAAGTATTTAATAATCCACTAAAATATATTGATTTAGAGGTTTACAAAATAAATCATACAATTTAAGTTTTGAATAAATTTTTATTACAATAAATACAAAAAAAGAAAACATTATTTCGAATGATTGAAGTCTATATTTGGAGCTTTATTATTATTTTTATTAAGGGAAAAAGATGATATCCCTTGTTATACATTTGTGCCCGTTTTATCCCATTTTCCATAACCGCAAATTCCAAAACCGCATATTCACAAAATACCGTTCATCCAATTCTGTAAATTTTCGTAGCGGGGCAGCAGCTATTAAATTAACCTAGTTAATTTACTGCAATTGCAACCACGTGGTAAAACTGCTCGTAATATCATATTTATAATGACTTTCATCTTCAAAATGTGTGCCCTGCCCTATTACTTAAGCCACCATGTAAAAATTTTGATTTGCAGATAAGCCGTCAAATTCATTTTGTCCTAGTGAAAAACCTGGATTGCTTAAAATTTATTTATTTCCAACACTTTTCGCTCTCTATTCGTGCGGATATTTACATGAATAAATGCCAATATTATTACTGAATATTTTTGCTTTATTGTTGTTATTTGGCGTGCACACAAAACACATATTATTTGGTGTCAGCAAAGCCTAAAGTAATTTATTGAGGGCAAACCGAGCTTTGCGGTCAACGATTAGCTAGTCGACGCGGCATGTTGCTTTGTAATATCGAGGCATCGAAGCTAATATTGTGCGAAACAGATGCTGAAAATTGTTGAATATGCAAATAGAATTACACAACTGATACACAGATGCACTGGCAATAATGCAAGTATTTATGCGTTCATATGTATGTGTGTGTGTGTATGGATGAATGTAAGCAAAATGCCATTAAAATGCGCAGACAATAGAAAATGTCATGGCGAAATGCACTCGTCGAACATTTGCATACGCCAACATATACATATACAGTTCATATACAAGTACACTTGGTGCCAAATAAATGTGTCGCAAAATTATGCGGGAATATTTTTCCAAAGGTTTTCGACGAGCACGTGCTGACTGTAACTCAGGCGTCAGTCATAATGGCGCAGATGGCTCTAGGTTTAGATATTTTTTTAAGAGCGCGAAAAACGTAATTTGGCTCATGCAGTTTGGCGCAAAATTAATCATTCAATTTATTTTAACAAATTTTTAATTAAATAAAAAAAAATGAAAAAATGTTTTAATTGATGAACATTTTTATTTTGACCTTCACGGCCTTCATTGCTTGTCTGTTTGAATACTGCAGCTGCTTAGTTCATAAGTCTCAAATATGATTGACTTAGGAAGCCATTTGCAAAAATTGTACATCTTTCGAGAGGATGATTAATATTGTGCCACCTTTTATTTGAGGTTACGTAACATCGCGATTTATTATTTTTTCTAAAAAAAACTATTCACAGCGTTTTGAAATACAACCTGTAAAAATTCAGGCACTTTAACATTTTGACTAGTTTCTGCTATTTCTTCATTTTGTTTTAATTTAAATTCTTATTTTATACAAATATAGCACGTTCTGGAAAAATACCACATTAGTTCAAGTTTCAAATTCTGTTAAAGATTTGTAAAAATTAAAAGAGTTTTCATTAAAATTCACACTGTTCAATCAGAACTTCCCAAAAAATTTGTGTACCCAGCTTTATAGCCCATTAACTTTTATTGTAATAAAGCATGATTTTCAAGTGGCTCGAAATTCTCTTTGATCTCTCATAATTTTTTCCCCTGACTATTTTGGGCGTTTGTTCCATATAACATTGAAGACATTTAACAAAAAAAAAAATAATAATAATAAAATATGATAATAATACACCTAATAATACGAAAAAAATCTATATACATCACAGTGCAACTTTCAAGTGGTTCAAAGATTGCGTTGATTTTTGACAATTTTCTTCCATAAAAAAGGTGCAGTAGGTGTTAAATGGAGAAAATACACAAGACCGCTTCCGAAGAAAAGTCTCAAAAGTCTGTGTGATTTGTGATCTACTTGAAACTCGCATTTATTATACTAAAATTCAATGATCTATAAAGTTGCAAGTCGAAATTTTTCTAAGAATTTCGAGTAAAAAGTTTGAAACTTTGATACAAATTTGACGAATTTTTACAAATTTTATGCAAAGTTCGAAACCTTTATATGGTCGATGTTGTAATAAGAACTGTATTTTTACAAAAAAATGATTGAAATTACAAAATAAATAAATAAATTGTCAGAACTTAACAATATTTGGTGTACACTTTATTTTGGCGCTGACTGTATATACAAAAATTAATAGAATTTCATAAAAATTTTAAACTGGCATCGACTGGCAACTAAAATATTTGAATTTACATCGTTTTTGCCAGACAATGGGCTATAACTTAAAAAAAAATTATGAACATGAAAAAAAAAAAAAATTTTAAATACAAACCGACAAGCAATGGAGCTCGTAAAGGTCGAAAAAAAGATTTCCATTATTCAAAATATTTTTTTTTCGTAATTTAATGAAAAAGTTATTCACAAACAATAATGGTTGCTTAATTTTGCGCCACCTTGTCCATCTGACTTTTTGTTTGCCTACAGACATATGTCAGCATGAATTGCTTGTGTAGATTCGAATGCTAATCCCTTGCCACAAAGTACACACACACACATATAAGTAGAACGCAATTTACGCATTTGGCATTTTAATGTTTTATTGATCAGTTTATTGCATTACATGTTTTGTTTTATGATATTTTTGTTTCGATTTTGTATCATGGACTAATCAGACAATAACGCGGCTTAGCAGTGAACTAAAGCAAATCCTCTTATCCACAAATTTATATGCTAACATAAGTATTTTGTATGCAGCGCATGTGGATGAGTTTATGTATGTTTGGATGTGTATGTGTGTCTGTATGCACATGAGAACACTTTCACTGACATCGTAATTGAATGTATTTATTTGTTTATATATATGTTTGGGTATGTATTGTTTATATTACTTTCCTTTTTATGGCGGTTGTTTAACCCGACGATAGTCGATACTCGAACTTAAATGACTTGCATACATACACACATGAACATTCGCTAACGGGTATTAAGTGGCATAGAGTTGAATTTGATTTGGTAACCCTTGAAGGCAGTATTTTTTATTTTTGTTTGTAAAAAAAAGAGAGATTTGGTATTTAAAAAGTTGCTTGGTGTACTAATATAAGGTGGCGCAAAATTAATCATCCTTTAGGAATATGTATCATTTTTGCAAATGGCATAATAAAAAACGTCAACTGAAAATTTTTGGATTTGGTAAGGACAACAATAAAAAATAGCAATAAATATGGCTCGGATTTTTAAGCACTAAAATGGGAAATATGCGCATGTAATATGTCCTAAAAATTCAAAAACACTGCAAAAAACAAACAAAATATTGAAAAGAGTTACTTTCTTTTGCTTTGATATTTCAAATTTTCAATTATTTATTTAGTTTTCATGTTTTGTTTTTATAAATTTATCATGAAAACACAGCCCCCGTAAGTAGAAAAAATGCCTTATCCCATATGAAAAGGCTATCTCATCATGTCAACAGCCAAGCCTCAGTTCTCCCCGACCAACACAAATGGTTTGAAAGGATGAAACATAAAAAGCCAAGGGGTGGCGGCAAGTCTTGGCCAAAGCATTCATATATATTATTTTAATTATATTATAGGTATGATACAATACAAACCAAAGCAAATTGTTCGAGTCTATTTATTGAAAATGGATAATAGACGCATCCAAAAATTTTGAAATATGCATTTAAACTGAAATTTGAGCACTTTAAATAAAACCTAATAAAAAAATTATTTATTTTATTTTTTATATTTTTTATTGATAATAAATTTAAAGGACATGCTTACATTTTACACAGATTTTTCAGCTTGCTTTTCTTAGGGGACTCTATTACCAAATAATACCATTTTTTTCTGGAAATTTTCAAAGTTTTCGGTCCAAAAAGTTTTGTTTAAGGATAACACCTTTTCTCTGTCAACAATGGTGATTGGGGCTTACTTGGGTCAAGCTAGTTCATTGGGATTGTTAATATTACAGATGTCACATAAGTTCCTCAAACCCTTCTAAATTCTTCCTTGATTTTTAGCCCAAGTTCACTCTGCATACCTTGAAGATTTCTAAGAGAATTCACTTCAACATGCACTCTGGAAGATTTCAATTTAGAATGAACTGTAGTTTGCTCTAATGTCGGCTTTTCGTGCTTCAACAGAATACGAAGCTATTAATTTCTTTGCCTCCAATATGGGAGAAGCATCAGTGTCATTTGGATCTTTAATGTAAGCTGTAATCTTGAAAGGTTCGCATTTTTTGGCTCTACGGCACTTGTTTTATAGGGTCACAAAAAGGCGTTTTTTCTCAAAATTTTTTTTTTTAAGAGGGGAAAAATTACCTAAACTCTGTTAAATTGTTTGTTTGTTTTAAAATATAAAATGTGTGATACTGCATTTGAGAAATACAAAATAAAGAAATATTCTGTTTTAGTAAAATATCTCATATTGGTTGGCAAGAAAGTTTCTAGAACGACGTATCGCTGACATTTCCCAATGGTGTGAAAGGTGCAGTTTGTAGTTCTGTTCCAAAACACAAACAATCGAGCAGATAATTGATAGGATTTTTTCTTCTGGGTAAAGTAAAACTAAAGAACAAAAATTTTCAAATTATTTTGTTTCCAGAAATGTTTTTTGTAATAAATTTCGTTTTTTGTAATAAATTTTCTTTTAGTTAAAATAGAAGATAATTTAATTGTATAGAGCATAATTTGTTTTGTTATTACCGTTTTACATTCAAATTTATTTTTTCCAAAAGGACAGCACAGTAATGAGCTCACTAACTTAGTTCACATTATACTTAGATTTAAAAATTTTTTTATAAATAGAATTTTCCAAGATTCGTTAGCTTTTTTCTCCAAACAACAATGAGGCAAGTCCAGAAAGTAAGTGTCTTGGGGTTTTCACGAGCCGCATATGGTATGCTTCCTTGGCTTTCTGGTAATACTACCCCTTCTTTATAAGTTTGAACAATTTGAATTCATATGCAGAAAAGTGTGACCCAAAATTATCTCTTATTATCTAAAAAAACTCGATGCAATCTTCTGTCAAATGCAAAATACTCGCCACCACTCGCAAGCTCGTTGAGAAGAAAAAAACTGCAGGTCAAATTTTTAAGAAAGTTTTTGGTGATGAAGTTATGAATCGTGCCAGTTGTGGCGCGAGTTCCAAAACGCCGGCACTTCCGTACGATTTGAATCAAAACCTACTTTCGCTTGCTCTGTTGCCTTCTGATCACCAGTCGTTCACTTTTATGAAGGAATATATGGATGGAAAGAAGTCTCACAAAGGAGTGTTGCGGGCGGTTTTTTGAGGTAGGTCTCAAAAAATTATTCCCCCACTTCAATTACTCACCTGCATCTAAAAGGAAAGCCAATATTTATGTTGATAAGTAACTTCAAGTTTCTTTAAGCCGACACAAATTGTGTATTTTGTTACTTTCGGAACGTGCCTCGTAAAATATGATCGATATTTGCTCACCTGGTGCCTGTTTGCAGAACGGAACTCAACTTGAACTTGACAATGAACTTTGCTAAGCCACGCACTCCACATCACCATTCCGCACCGTTTAACTGCCACTTCCTTTGCTTTATCTTGCGGTGCCCTTGTACCCCATGCCCTTTCTATACTCGTATATAAATAACTACCCCGTAGAGCATACTTTCTTATTGTTATCAGAAAAAAAGTTTTCAAATCCGATTTCTAGCCTCCTTTAGTCCTCTTATCCGCTCTCCTAAAAATATTATCCAACTTGATTGCAACATATTCCGCAGTTTATTTGCGGTTGGCCGCAAATATGGGCATGTGCTTGTATGCGTTTTGTTTCATAAATAATTCATTAAGACTTCAATTGATTTATGTGTGTATGCTCAACGTGGCGTAGGACGAAGTTTTCGCACAAATTCCTTTTGCCTTTTATTCGCAAATTCGTACATTTCGCTTTTTACTCAACTTTTCAACGTTTTTATTTTTTTCAACAATGGCACAAAATTCTGGTTTCTCCTCATTCGGAGTTGCTTGATTTTTTTCAGCAAATTTACATGCCAAACAGAAAGTTCTGTGTTGATGTGAACAATTTTTTTCTATTTTATTTTTAATTTTTTGTGGGAAAGTTTATGCCACATATGACCTTGTTCTTTAGCAAAATGCATAGAGTTATATATGTATGTATGTGTGTTTTAGCTAGTGTGAGTAGGCATCAATTGTGTGCACTATTATACCTGGTAGAAAAAATTGTTATGCTATTTCACATATGAAATGGAGGTACTTGTATTTCAGTGCACTCTGACTTCAGTGTTATCATTAAGTGACACCACAAGACGAGCTAGTTTGATGAGACTCCTAAATAAGGTATTTTCAAAATGCCTCAAAATTTTACTTTTACTTTTTACTATCGCCATTGCTCTGGTCTATCCCGGCTGACAATTTGGTACAAGCCATTAACAATAAAGGGTATAGCAACAATGGGGTATACGGATGACATTTCTGTAATAATTAAAGGCATCCACGAAAGGACCATAAAGGATTTAATGCAGGATGCCTTAAATATAACCTGGGAGTGGTGTAGAAAAGAGGGATTATCAATCAACCCTTCCAACCAAAAAATGGATCCAAACTAAAATCAGGGAACACTGGAACGGCACAAGCGGCCTTAATCACTCCAACAAGTTTTTGAGCTTCAATGCCAACAGAGCAAAATCTGCTCTAACCCTAGATAAGAAAGGCCCTCAGATTACTCTATAGAGCATTTACAGGTCACTATGCTTATAGTAAACACTTTAGCACAATCGGATTATCTAGCACAAGATTATGCAGGTTCTGCTGTGATGAAGAG
Source organism: Anastrepha fraterculus (assembly GCA_037575425.1). NCBI lineage: Eukaryota > Metazoa > Arthropoda > Insecta > Diptera > Tephritidae > Anastrepha > Anastrepha fraterculus. The sequence continues at coordinate 8,676 of JAYXIM010030937.1, forward strand.
GAGTCTATGGAACACTTAATCACCAACTGTGAGGCATTAGGCCACAGGAGACACAGAATCCTGGGCTCGCACCAACTAGAAGAGGAAAACCTGCACCCTTCTAAGGAGCTGGTTCGATTCCTCGGTACACTAAATAATTATAATCAGGTAATTAGGCCTTAGCCTAACCCGTACAACCATTACCATTATCATCTTAAGTTCCAACTAGTAGAGCCACTACCGTTGAAGTCAGATCCACTATTGGAAGCTTAAATATATCATCAACAGCTTATCCCGAATAGAAGTTGATGCATGCCACTATAATCTAAAAGAAGTGGTAACAATGGTTGCGGAAGAAAATGCCATCGGTCGTTGGAGGTAGAAGCATTATTGCCAATTCAGATTTATCTGAAAGCTTGAACGCCATCGAATGCCACAACTGCAACCTCGGTCAGACACACCTCTATAAGTGCCAGAAACGACAAATTCGACTTATTTTGAGTCGCGGTTTTTATTGAACTACAAGCAAAATAGATTACAGATTATAGGGCTTAACTCCGATGCCCATTGTGTCACAGAACAAATATCGCCATTCGGCTGTCGAACAATTTTGCTGTTTTAGTTCTGCTAGTAATTCTGCTTAATCTGAAGTAATCTCAAAATTCTGTAGCACTCACCTAAAGCTAGTAGTTTTGCTTCGAACGTGCTCCTGGATTGATTGACTTCAAGCTAAGTAAACTTCTAACCCAATATCGCAGTCAGCATAGAAGCAAATTTCTTCTTTATCAAATACTAGACCTCGTTTATATTCTCTTCTGCATGGGAAAAGTACCTGAAAGTGTTTGCTTAAGTTCAGATTTGCTACCATATGGCAACCAAAGACCCAATTTATTAACTGTAAACTATTATTGGTGGACCCATGCCCGAAGGTCTCCGCTTCCATCGCTTAGTTCTATCTTTCAAGTCTGATTACTGAAACACTGACTTTTTTTCAGGTGTAAGTCAGTCAGATTCAAGGTAACTTTTAGCATCTCATACACCATTTATATCGGCTCTTACTGCTTTTTGTATGTTTCGTATTTTGTTGATTTTATACTGATTCATTAAAGTAGATCTACTCTATGGGATAAAAGGGTTGCATTCTCTTATTTTTGCAGAAAACCCTCTCATGAGTAAAACGACTAACTCCGGCTCTCTTACTGCACTTTTCAATACTAATTTTCGAGCTTAGTTTGATATCAAACCCGATTGCACGATTTGACTCACGATAGGATGGATGGACAGCTGGCGATGCTAAAAGTCTGGTCGTAGTGAGACTTAAGGGTAAACGTAGCGTAGTAGATATTTCTTTAGCAATGCAAGTAAGCTACAACTAGTGGCTCAAATTCTTCTCTTATTTGAAAACATCACAGAAGTAGCCTTCATTACAAAATCTTACAGCAGCTCTGATGCGAACTTTATTGCATCTCCTTATTCCCTTTCACGCTGTGAGTTATTACCATCCAAAAATGGACTAGTGTTAAGTCGAGCTTAAGCTATTTCAATTTACTACAGGTATATCAAATACGTATGTGAGGGCACCTATTACCATGCCCCAAATTGCTTTCTCGTTTGTCCAACTCAATTGCTTTCGACCTAAACTACAAACGCTGCAACTACAACACCAACTGCAATATAACAGCATCGCAACAACAAAAAAACACACAAAAAAACAAAAACCAAATGGTAAAAATACAATGCCAACGGCTACGAATTCGTTTTATGCCAAACCAGCTGTTTGTTCTCCTGCATACTTTTTTTGATTTACACTCACCTGACTGATTTGCACACAGACGAATACAGCTGGTGCTACTCGATTTTGCCGCTGTTGTTGTTGCAATACTTTTGTGGGTTGGGCTATGCTTTTTACGGTCGTTGATTGCCAAAAATGCCGTAAATTAAAAGTCAGTCTAGTTCGACTATGTCCAACAACGTATCGTAAATATATTGATGAGAGTATTCGAAATGAAATGAGAACCTTCCTTTCATGAAAAAGAAAATGAACAAACGTTCAAGGGTGCCTTACCAATACCAGCAAGTGATTGAAATTTTTAATTTTGACACCAGTTATCTTTTTTTTTGTCTTATTCTGTTTCATTGTGTTTCCGTTTTTGAAAGCTTTGAAAGGTGCAAAAAGCTATGGAAATTTATTAGTGAAATGGCATGAAGCATGAGAAAGTCGTGATGAAAGTGAAATGTCTCGCGTTAGAAAATTAATTAAATTGGTTTTGATTGGAATTTGTACGAGTTTATGGATTAATATATTTATTTTGATACATTCCACATTTTCTCTCTCTTCTGCTTTTTTTATGCTACTGATTTCAAAGAACGCAATGAAGTATTAATCTTTTTTTATTTTACTGCAATCGTTGTGGAATCATTATTATTATTATTTCGTATGCTTCCAGGGAGGAACAAATGGCTACAACAAATCCCTGTTCTGCGCCACTCTCTTACCTTCATTCCAAGTTAAATTCAAGGCGCGCGTTTCCAAATCCAAAAATCTCTCCAAGTGCTCGATGGCTTTTCTCGTCTATGGCTGCCTTGGGGATTCCATTCAATAGCATCTCTTGTTAAGTCGTCATATTGCCTACGAAGGACGTGGCCAATCCAGTCCCATTTCCTTCTGCAAATCTCAAGGCATATTGAGTGCATTGGGGTTTGCTATGTTGTTAGGCACAGATCAGCATTCGGGATTGTGTGGATTGTGGGAGCGTTGCTTATATTGAAAATACGCTTCAAACTCTTTTTATATCATATGTATATAAATACATATACGATGTTTATGTGAATATGTAAATTTTATTAATTCGAACTGGTATCAACCACCTGCATTAGCGTCATCCAACTCTATAAATATTATATAAAAAAAAAAAATTATTAATTTATTTATACTTTTGTAATTTTCTAATTTTGGTTTTTAATTTTTTAGTCAAATGCTACAGAACAAGTATGCTTAGAGTCTAGTTAAATTCATTTAATAACAGTGCACGGACTGTTGCACAGTTTAGTGTCTGATAAAAATTAGGAACATTAAATAAATTTTTTCTTTTATATTCTAGCCAATTTTTATTTAAAGAAAATCATTCTACGATAGACCAAGTCCATACAGTCCAATGTCGCAAAGGTGTTCGACAAAGCCTGGCACGAGGCTTTCGCAGCAGTTTTCAGATCTTCTAGAAGCCTTGAGATGATACAAAATAAGGTGCCCCGAAATATCGTGTAGTGGCTTGTTCGACGATACAGAGGTCTGCATGTGAACACAGTCAACGACGTGTTGTATACGCAATTAATAATACTTTAGCGGGTGAATCTAACAAAGTAGCTCAAGATATATTGAAAAAAATCCTACTTAAATATATTCAAAAGAATTTAAGCGGAAAGTAGTAGATTTTAGTACATTTGCACTGACGTTAAAATAAAGAATCGATGAAAATGTAACTTTTTATAATAGCGACATACATATTTGAGTTAGTATTCCTCTTTTATAATAAAAAGTGAGTAAAAACGAAAATCTTCGATATTTGCTAAAACAAATTTCCTATAAAATGAGATGTTTCAGTCTCCATTTCAAATATTATACTTTCAAGGAAATTATTATATAAAAAGTACCTAAAGTTCCGGTACGGTTGCCAAATAATGCCGGAATTTTTGCGATTTAAAAAATGCCAGTATCCCGGGAAGGGTATCACTACCCAGAAGTATGCGTGCCCTAGAAGCAGTTTGCTTAGAAGTGCTGCCCTGAGTGGCTCATCCGCCATACTTCTTGTTCTTAATTGCCGCGATATCCGCTTACGCGATTTTGGCCGAGTTGAACAAAGCGCCCCAGTCGTTTCTTTCTCATACTAACCGGCGCCAGTTGGATACGCCACACACAAGTGAAGTCAGGCCCTTCTTCACCTGATCTTTGCAACGCAGAGGATGCCTTCCTCTTTCTCTGCTACCACCAGCTGGTACCGCATCGAATACTTTCAGAGGCGGTGCGTTTGTATCCATTCGGTTGACATGAGCCAGCCAACGTAGCAGCTGGATCTATATTCGCTGTGCTATGCCTATGTCGTCATCATCCGCCATACTTAGCTGCATCTAATTACCAGTGATTTCTAGCGATACGACAGATGGTTGCAGATATTTGCCTTGGGAAAATGAAAAAAGCGCTAGATGAGTTCTAACACTCTTAAGCTGAAAATGTTTTATTCTGCGAATATTCTACTAATTTTTATTTATTTATTCGTCTACAGAGGTTCTTACAGACCATAAATTACTTAAATATTTTAAATAAATTCTACTTAAAGTGAAATACATTTAGATACCGGATGCATCTAAATACCGGCTCAATATATGCATAGTCAGATTTATGTGTAGTGACCGTAAAAATTCTAACCTGCCTCAATTCACTTTTAGAATAATTAAGGTTTATCAAGTCGTAAATTTGACAATAGTCAGCTAAACCATTTAAGAAAATTATTTGGTAAATCATTAATAAAAATGAGAAATAATACTGGACCTCAGAGTGTGCCTTGAGATATACCAGACCAAACGGAGATCAGTCAAAAGTATCTCGCGAGTTTTCTTTACTTATTGGACGTATATATGTAGCTATATTTGGAACGCTGTTGTCTATATTGGATAAGTATATTTTATATCTAATAATTAATATAACAGTCATCACTGCTTTGAACCCAAGCTCAACGTGGTTAGCATGAAAAGAGAGTGCCACGGTAGATAAATATACGCTTGTATATGCATATTTCACTTTTTTTGTTACGGGTGTAGAGATATTACGTAGAAGATGATAAGTTCTTCGCTTCTGCATCTCACTTTTTGTCTCTTATATTCTCTCTTTTCCCTTCTGTATACCGCTTTTTGACTTCCACCTTCTGTTTCTGACCTTTTCTTTCTTGTCTTATTTATACGATCTTCGGAATCTCGTCTCCCACCTCTTGGGGTTTCTCTTGCCTGTTTTAACTCGCATCTTGTTTTCTTGGTATTCTCTCACCTTATCTCGTCGTTTAGTATAACGTTCAAGATCATTTTTTATAGTAGCGAGACAGTAGAAAAGTTTGCAGCGAATTGTAAGCTACATTTGTATTGGGTTCCAGGCCATAAGGGCGTATGCTTCTAAGATAGGAATTTCAAGTGGATGAAGATGTTGCTGTCCCAGGATCACTAATCGATGGCGAAATTTTATCTGCGACAGATACGAATGAAAAGAGCAACGATGAAGATGAAGACGATACTTCAGAACCTATGGCAGAGGTGTCAGTTAAGGTAGCAAGAGCTTCACTCAACAACTTACAAAGCTTTTGTCTACAAAACGAAACTGATGAAACAGCATATCAGACCCTTTCTCTGCATAAAAAAAATTATTGGAAAGACTGAGCAGCAGTGATGTGATTCGAAACGAATCCAGTATAAGTGAGTTCTTTTCAAAGATTAATTAATTCACATTAATTATGAATATGTAAAACATTATCTTTCTCTCAAAAATTTCGAACCATTTAATATTTCAAACACTTGATAATTCGAAATATTTTAAGAGTCCCCCGAATTTCGAATTAACGAGAGTCGACTGTATGTATGTATATTAGGGCGGGTCGATTTAAAAATCGCTCATTGCTCTGTGAAAATCGTATTCTAAGGATCAAAATAAGAAACTTTGCCGAAGGAAACATACCTCTAAAACGAATTCTGATGTCCCCCAATTTGGGTCGAACTTTTGGGTAGGGGCAAATTTTGAAAAATCCCACTTTGACCCATTTAGAGCGCTCTAATCGAGTCCAAATGTATGACCGACGCCCACAAACTTTGGACGGCCGATCCACCCATGCCAGTGGCACACCCCCTGGAACTCCCCTGGGGGGTTCCACATACAATCATTTCAAAATATCACCATTTTTGGCCTTTACATGAAAAAATCAGCTAAATGGCTATGTTTTTTCTTTATTTTTATTTATTTATTGTATAATAATATTAATTATTTATTTATAATAACATCTATTTTTTCTCTTAAGAAATTTATTTAGTCAGAACATATGTAAATGAAAAAATTAATTTAAGTGAGTTATAGAAAAGAAACTCAAAAGTTCGATCAAAATTGGGGGACATCAGAATTCGTTTTAGAGGTATGGTTCCTTCGGCAAAGTTTCTTATTTTGATCCCTAGAATATGATTTTCATAGAGCAATGAGCGATTTTTTTGCCTCCCCACCCGGCCTAATGTATATATAGGTATACATATATATATGATCCTTTAATTCCCATTTGAAGCATAGGGCGGTAACCACGTCTCATCGCCAACGGACACGGTTTTATACTAGGGATCTTAGTTTATTCCACGATAATCCAAGAGGCTTCATTTCAGCTTCTGTTGAGCGCTGCCAGTTGGTACGTGATCTGCTATATTGTCGTCATTTTTTTCTTAGCGTATGCCAATCCATTGCCATATCTTGCTTTTGATTTCGACCTGGTTACCTGGTTACTGGCCGGAACTAGAAAATTCGACGAAGGCAGCGATTTGTGGAAGTATAGAGGCGCTTCGTGATCTTTGCTGTCACTTTCTGGTATCGCTATGGACCGAAGCGGGCTATGCGCTGCTGCAAGTTATCCAGGTCAACTTAACCTGACTTCACTTTACCTCTCTCTGTCTCTCATCTTTTGGGTTTCAATTTATTGTCTATCACCTTCTGTGCTGGGAGTACCAGAGTCTTCTTTCTTTCTCTTTTTGCATCCATTCTCCATTTGTCGCTCATTTTCTGCCTTCGAACTTTTATCACCTTCTATATCGCATCTTCAGTATCCCTCCGTTTTTTGACACACTCTTTTTGTCTCTATATATCATTTTTGTCCCACATATTCGTTCATCTTCGCCTCTATATCTCGTATACACTATCTTGTTTTTCGTCTCTCACCTTCTGTCTGTCGTCATTTCTCGCCGTCTATATGGCGTCTTATGTCCCCCGTTTTGTCTTTCCCCGCTTTATGTGTCTTGCTTTTTGGCTCTCTTCTACTGCTCTCTGTTCTATCTTTTCTACCTTAACAATACTCTGCTCATTATTTCCAGTTTTAAATGGTATCTATTATGGATAAATTTGCCGATAAAATAAGGTGGAACCACCTAGCACAGAAATCATTCTGCCTCGTTCAAACGTAGGATACCTACTGTCAGAGCTTTTCATTTCCCCATTCCGATCATCAAACCATCTTTACACATTATTAACTGGTTATATAAATGAAAAACTTTTTCTATTCAATGGTAAGCTGCTGACGGTTTAATGTAGTCCCCCATCGTTGATCTAACAATGCTCAATTAAAATATTTTATTATCTGGTGAAGCTGAGCTGAAAACGAAGCGAAACATAAAATAATTATTTAATTACTGAAGGAACTTTTTTCCGATTTCCTTTTTGGAATACCTCTGAAGGCTTCCATGGAATGCAATCGAGCTGTGCGAGATTTTAATTTAAGCAAATTTTTTCGATGTCGTAGCAAAAAATTAAATATTCACAGCAATTTGTGGGACAAAAATTACAAATGGAAAAAAGTAAATAAAAATAAGAAACTAAAATAGCGCAAGGGCACCAACTGGTGATGGGTAGCAAACTCGTAAAAAAACGTTAAAAAATAAAAGCAGCATAATTTCTTTAAGCCTTGAATGTAACAACGAGCATGTTATTATACAAGTATGTGTATGTGTATGTATGTGTTGCTACAAGCAGGCAACACGGATCGCCACAGAAGGCATTTCGTGCGCAGCAGATGGCGATGTTTTTATTAACCGGAAATTATGCGAAAAATCCGACTGTAATGGCAAAAGCGAATGGGGCAGCTGCAGCGGCAATAGCTATGAGTGCAACAACAATATGAGCGTTACAGCAACAATTACAATGCAATAAACGAATGTGCTGGCAAAAACAAAAGCAGTTAGAAGCCATTGAGCAGATAAGAGAAACAAAAGTAGAAGTTCATGCCGCAAATGGTGGCTGCGAAAGGGTTAAAAAAGAAAGAGAAACTAAATAGAGGTAGACAAAAAAAAAAGAGAGAAGGAGGGAGATATTGCCATATAAAACTATGGGAGTGAAACAATGCTGCCGAACAATGCACACCAGTTAGCCACACATGCCAGGCCACAAAAAGCGGCTGACAGTGTGAACGAACAAAAGCCATTTCTCTTTGAAACACTGCACCATTGCATGTGGCAGCGTGGAAGTGCTTTGCGGCCGGTGTATGGTTGCTTGTTCGACGGACGACAATGACTGCGTTGTTTGCATTTGCCTCTGCCTTTGTATCCGCCGCCATGTGGCAGAGCGATTAAAAGCAATGAGTAACGGAAATAGCTGGAAATGCAAGAGGAAATGTTGCACGGCAATTGAAAGGAGCGGGGACGAAAAGAAGCCTACGTCGAGGGAAGGCATAGAGTAGAGGCACGGAAGTATGACTTCTTTGCGTAGGAACGTGTGACAGCCACTAAAGTCAAACCCACACACACACACACACATATACATACAAATATACGCGGGCTGAAGTCCCATATGCCGTCCCTTGAAAGCCAAGTAGCTGGACGACCAAGTACACAAAGCGGTCTTAACAAAACACTGAGCGAGTGGAGCATAAAAGCGCAAAGGAGAGCGGCTGAATGCAGGAAATGTGTGAATGAGCGAAAAAGTGAAGATTAAATAAATGTAAATACAAATAGCAAAAGAAAACACATTAAAAAGAAGTGCTGGAGGTGCTGATGCAAAAGCTAGGTTGGGGAGAAGCATAGAAGGAAGAAAAGGAAGTGCGTGGTTGATAGGAAATTGAGGAGAGCGTGGATAGGGGAGTGAAAATATTCGAAAAGCAGTTGCTGGGCGGCGGGAGAAAGGAAGAGTATGAAAGAGAGATGTAGAAAAACGGAAGACTGCGTGCAGGTTTGCATTCCAAGCGCTACAACAACGTAAATTGAAAAAGTAATTGTCGGAGGCAACGTGTGGTAAATAGTGCGTTGGGGAATTGGGTTGCTTCACGCGATAAGCTATAAATAGTGCGATGGTGCAGCGAGAAAAACCAGAAGATGTGAATTCTATGAAAAAATGTGCAAACAAGCGAGGCAAAAGATGAACGAAGATTTTGGTTGAAGCCATGCATGGTTTCTAAATTATGGCCCTACAAAAATGAATTGAAATGCCTTTCTTGATTAGAATTTTTTAGCAACATTGGCACATAAACTGGCGCCCTCTCCCAGTAAAACTAAAAATGCGAGAGATTTGCGGAATTTCAAATTACTGCGGTGTGTTTCAAGTCAAGTCAAAATCTATGCAATTGTCACGGCAGCAAAACCTGTAAGCGAGATGGGACTCCATACCTGAAAACTTGCTTACGTTGCAGAGAGTTAGTAAAACTCTAAGGCCGACACCGCCTGACTCAAAATGTGTTCAAGAATGATTCGAAGATTTCTGGAAAATTTTTGCGAGCACAACGATAAACTGTACTCAGTTTCAGGATATAGTGATATTGTAGGAAATGAAAAAGGAGATGAAAGTACGGGATATGCATTTGATGCATGATTTGGGAAATTGAGTCCCGCGGGGTTTCGTTTTCACAAGTTGAGGCGAAGGTTAGGAACAGTTTTTAACAATAGATGAATTAATCGAGAGCCATAAAGAGTATTGCGTTCACTTTGGCCAAAATTCGGTAAATGAGGAACACGGAACTTACTGAGCCTCCCAAAAATGAACATGTGTTTTCCTATACGAATACAAATGGGGCACTTGGTCATCGAATGATCTTCGAATTCGGTGCTCGGCATAACGATTTCTCTTAGGAAGGAATACTTTCTGTACTTCGAAGAATGCGTTTCAGCTTTTTACGGAACTATTCCTTTGAAGTCCTGGTAGAGTTTTACTACAAAGTCTATTTGGATTTGCCAAAATATAGATATATATTGAGGATATTTTAGATAGGACTGCGAATATCTTATCTGGATAATGCAATGAGCCAATGTGATTCTTGATTGTTCTCTTTTTCAAAGCATTTCGTCTATATAAATATTTTGTGGTAATGACGCTATTATCCTCGGTATATAAATCTATTTGAACTCTTCCATGAATTTATGCAACCTCGCCTCTTATGCCCAGTTATGCTCATGTTGAAGAATACAATCTTTAGCCATCGTCAAGTTGGCGTAACCAAGAGGTGTAGAGTTTTAGGCAGAGTGTTTGGGTTGTGTATTTATCTTCGCTTACAGTCTTTTTTCTGCAGAAAGCGCGTTCAGAGACATATGTAAATATGTAGCTCCTTTCGACTCCCATCTGGAGCATAGGTCAACTTTTATTCCAATCTAAGTCCTAATACGATAACCAAAGATCCTCGACGGTTGCTGTATATTTGATATCTGAGGCAATGTGACTGATGATCCTGCCTGTGATTGATTGCCTGCCCTAGCTTGGTGATTGAATGCTATCAGCACCTCCAAGTAGGTGTTTTGGTACGCGAGTAGTATTTTATTTCACACCCACTCTGCATATCTGCCGAGCATTCCTGATCCGTCACCCGGGGACACGTCCAATGGGAGACGAGCAACTCCGCATGGACGTATGTAGGGCGTAAGGTCCGTGTTCTTCCTGCTCTTTAACAATTGCTGCTGAAAATAATAATTGCTTCCACCTCTTTTCCTTGTTTATACCGACTTTAAGGGTCTCTTTGCATCAGAAGAGCGGACATTACGCGTTCGTTTTCGATTCCTTATGAAAATCGTTCATTCCCCCTTTTGCCCTGGGTTTTCGTATCGTATTCTAGACATTCTGAGTAGCTGCATCTTAAGGCACACAAACTGCGGAAGAGATGTCTCATGCCTCTCATTCATTACAAATTGTTAAGTCCTTCTTTTCGACGCGTCATTTGTCTGACTAACCAGCTTCGAATCAATTGATCAGATATTACATAAATATGTTTTTGTCCGAGATAAGTTGCCCTATGAATGGATATATTCATTTCATAATTTTCTGGTACCCTGATCTCAATTTATCGCGAAACCAGTCCGTTACAGAAACCAGGGCTGCCGAAGTTGAATTTGTTTTTGCTTAATACACCTGTAGTGGGTTAAAATCTACTAAGTTCCCGCTCCGAATGTTTTGAAATGTCTAAGTGTATTTCTTTCATAAAATATTGGCTTAGGAGACATCTGCCGAGCAGAGGCGGCAAACAATTTCACGCTAGAGACCCGAAGTTTACACATGAGCAACATTTTTGTTTGGAGTCGGCTTAAAACTGTAGGTCCCTCCATTTCTGGAACAACATTTAGGAGGAGGAGCTCGGTCAAACATTCAAAAAATGGTTCCTTCGACGATTTTGACTTACATATTTGAGAAGCTTATCAAGAATTTCTGATAATTTTTGTCGAACTAATCTTACTATTGAAGCTAAAAGCTAGCCATGCTAAGACTAAGACACAACTTCAGTTACAGCTGTTCTTCATGCAAAATATTAAAGTTTTTTGTAGTGAAGCAGGCCTTACTATCCTGTCGTAAGGGATCGTTGTAATATATAATATTTGAGACGTAGATGAGCAGGTTGACATAATGAGCTTACCTTTTTTGGAACGCATGAAGTCAGGAGTTTTTGTCTGACAGAATACCTGAAATAAGATCTTAAAACAGAGTAAAAAGAATATGAATCCAATCCTCGTTCAACTGAGAAATTCTTGATCTTAGGACCACGAATATCCCTAAACTCTCAAGAGATCACAACGGTGCGATCTAGTGCTGGTGTTGTCCGACTAATTGTACTATAGGCAAGGATATAAGAGATTACAAATCTTTAACACTGGAATAGAGAAGTTTCTGTGCTAATAGTGGGAAGTTGTATATAAATCCTCGCATATAGAATAGTTGCAGAGCCTTTTCTTTTTATGGTAAATATCGACACTCAGACTCCTTTGTTCGTCGTCTTCATCGAGTTGGTCGGTAAAGTGATTTCGAATGAGGCACTATTTAAGAATGGAGGTAGAGTGATTATCTTTCAGGTCTTACAAGGCTCCGACTCAGACTTCCAGGCAGACGTTATCTCCCTTAACCCGTTCAAGAAGTAAACTGGGTTGGATACTAGCGGATTTGCAGATTAGCATTCAATCGTTTGTCTAAGTAAGTTCCTTCAAAAATTATAAATTCCTCTGGGCCAGACTTATGTAACCGTAGGGGCTGGAGTGTAGAAGGTACTTTTTCCCTGTGACCTCGAGACTGAATGTTAGCCACTCAAATGCCGTAACCGTCTCTTAGATATGCATTATAGTAGCCACGAAGAGTCCAACTACAGTCACATCCATTGCGCGTAGCACTTGAGTTATTAATGTTGCATGCAACATGCAATTGGCGTGCAACATAACAATGTTGTTAACTTCCAAAAAGCTGAACAATGGTGGCGACGTTTTCACAAGCCCGGCTGCTTCACATTTCTTTCCCGCAACTACTTGCGGTGGCTTATTTGTATAATAATCGCATAACTTTATTCGTATTTTTGTGTGTATTTGTGTTTTTACACTCACACATCCTCACACCCTTTGACCACCATTGCCAAGCATTCACGGCACTATTTTCTTCACTTGTTTGCGGTTGACTTTAATATGCCTTCACCTACACACATACACACACATATATGTATATGGTAAGTATATATGTACTCATTCACACATACAGTCGTAATTCACAGTTCACAACTTTATTGCCCCTCTTTGCTATTGTTCGTGACGTTGTTGCTGTCAGCATTTATTCTCACTGAAACTTGGTCAATATATCTCACATTTAAATGCGGAAGTTGGTAAAATGCAACCAAGAAATACAAAAGAGCGGAACGAAATCACGATGTGGTTGTAACCGCAATTGTACACATTAAAATGCAAAAATTAGCCTGAGGGCAGACTGTGTAAAAACGGAGGAAAAAAGAGAAACTAAAAAAATTAAATGTGAATGAAGAAAATGAAATTGCGCTGGTAAGTAAAGGTCCAACTTTTGCATAATAAAGATTCGAAACAGCCGGAAAAAGAAAAGTAATTATGTTTGGAATTTAAATAAGCGCTGAAATATTCAGTCAACGAAATTAAATCATAAGAAACAGATCACACAAACAGAAAAGGAAGTGAATACCTTTGTTTGTGTGGCTTGCCAGCGAACAGTGTTATTGGTGGCTACGGTGTTGACAAACCGTTTTGAGGGAGAGGGTTTCCTTCTAAAGACATAATCAAATTTTGTGCGAAGCGATTTGAACTACCAAATAGGCCAGACAGACCCTGAAGCTCGTTCCCACGACAGTCGGTTCTACGTTACCGGAACGACCCGGATTTATATCCGGCCAAGGACTGTCACTGCAGCAGCATTCCCCATATATGTATGGGGAATGACTATGCTGCTACAACAACAACAACCAAATAGGCCAGAAACTGTGTCACTTAGTAAATTCATGTTTCGTATTTGAATCAAAATGAATCATTACTAAAATTTTTGGAAATATCGCGAAGCGAAGTCTTAACTACCAGAACAACTCCTTTGGGCATTTTGCATTACTACTAATTTTTTAGTGATTATTAAAATAAGGTTTCATTACCATCTACTTATTGCATTAGTTAGTTATTTAGTGCACTCTGGTTGGGCTGATTTTTACTCAGTTAATATAAGTCTTTTTAATATAAACCAAAACAATTTCAGATTTGGATATTTCGAAATATGTCGACGCCAGCGCCACCTCGAAAATAAATAATATTTTAAGATATGAAAGTCTAATAACTGCCAAGAAAATTCCTCTGCCTGTCCGAGGCGAACAAACGTGCACGAACCTGCAAATGAGCTGCTTTTTACAGTGGGTTTTTCATTTTCCATCAGTGCAGGGGGACTGCCATGCGCACCGACACTGAAATGCCTTATTTCAAAAACTCTAAGACGTATAAAATAATGTGTACAATAAAATCGATAATTCGAACATTACATTTTTTTTGCTTTTTATTTAATTTTTTTTTTAAACAGTAAACTTCGTATATTACTCTGCCTGTAGTTTTTGTTGAAATCCATGGTAAAAATTTGGAACAAGGGAAACATTTGAAAGAAGGAAACATTTTGAAAATGTTTAATTCGGGAAGGCTTGTTTTTTGACGATCCAGCTAGTAGCCATATTCTTTTGTCAACGATTTGCAAAAGAACATTCCAGCTCGGGTGATTCAGATATGGCGGCACTGATATAGCCTGTCATTGATTCATAAAACAGCAGCGACCAAGGCCAAATGATGTTTGTATTGAAATTTTCCACGCTCTTGCCTGATTAATCACAAAAGTTTCATAATTGAACTCTCATCAAATTGTTTAGCTTTAGACGATTTGGATTCCACTGTTCGTGCATTGTTGCACTTTTTTACAAAAGAATATGTCTAGTGTTTGTTTATTTAGTCAATTTCTGTATAATAATTAGGTTGGGTTAGGTTCACCTGGCGGGCTGAAACTCATCACATAGACCTATTGATCTTTAGTGGTACCAGATGAAGGTTGACCATTACGTTTCTTTGTAGTAAACTAATTAATCTGCACTTTTGCGAATCTAAGCTGAAGCTCAAACTCCGAAAGACATTCTAGCTTCTTATATTATAGAGCTTCTAGGTATTTCATTCGGGCTCATGCAGGGCAAGGACATAGAAGGTGTATAATAATTAAACGCTTGGACAAAATTTTCCTAAATTTGCATTGCACGATATTTAAAACTGAGCAAGTGGCAATGCATATCCGGAGGTGTCTCGAAAATGAAGCCATCATAACGCGCAACAGAATCATCTGAAACTAAGAAATCAAAGTGGATTTGTTAAAGAAGACATTTATGGAAATAACTGTGAAATATTTTTTTCCCATTTCTAAATTTTGCAAAGCACTTGGAACCCATATAACTGATTTTCGCTGACTCGCAGCTGCCAAGTTTGCTACTTTCTTGTCATCGCGCCAGTAGAAGAAGATTATTAAATATGAAAAAAGTTCATAGAGGTTCCTTGTGAAATGTGAACAAGTAGTGTGCAACATTTTAAACCAATCGGATTAATAGAAAATTGCAAGTTTTAGAAAAAACTCTTTAAAGTCGAGCTCCTACACTCAAATATTTATCACTTGTCAATTTTGCTCCGATCGACTTGAACATTAATGATTTCTACATCTGAAATAGAAATGAAAAGCATTTATAAAACAAAAAATGTCTTACCTCTCTCAAGTTTATCTTCCTCTGTCTTTTGAGCTCTTTTTTTCAACTTTCGAAAGGTCACAATGGATCTTTGAAGTCATAGTACTAAATTTCTTCAGAATAATAACACTAATAATAATTAATTTTCGACAAAATTAATATGTACTTTTCTGACGTAGCCCACTTCAAGCATATTTCATTAGTTCTAATGGCTTCTGCCCTCTAGGCATGACTGTATCCGACTGCTTTAGGCGTCTTGCCATAATTTTGTCAGAGCTACGACTAGTCTCGAACAACCTTCCGAATCTTTTGAAATAAATCTGCCTTTTTTTGTACTACCTGCCAGCAAACAATTTTTTGTCTGGGTACCTATTTACAAACGTGGACCAATCTTCCAACTTATGTTTTATTTTCTTCCCATATCCAGCGAGCCACGATATGAGCCAGCTTGGGAACGCAATCATATTCCGAGACACAACTGACGACGAAGTAGTATCCAAAGTCGAACTCTGTAATCTAATATCCAACGGGTATTTTTTAATCTGTGTGACAACTACCGATATCGATAACTATGGTTCGTGAATGGCAAAACCGTGTTGACATTTCACTTCAGTAAGGTTTGTCAAGTCATAATGAATCCTCAAACGCCACAGCAACGCTTACAAATTGTGGATTTTTATATAGACAAAAAAAAATGTTCGCGAAGTTCATAGAGAATTGGCGGCATTATCGGTCCTTATTTCCTTTGAAATGAGGAAGGAGCTGTCGTTACGGTAAACGAGCGCTATCGAGCCATGCTTACTTAATTTTTGTTTCCGAAAATTATTCAGCTAAACATCGACGACATTTGGTTCCAATAGGATGGCGAAAATTGTTGCAAAGCGAGCATAATAATCTACTTTTTCGAAATTTCAAGCCAACATTGACGCCATACGGCCAGATTTATTGAAAAATAACTGTCAGAAATTGAACTGGATATCATATTCAAAAAATAAATGCCAAGAAATTAGCTACCAGAGTATAATAAAAAAAAAATCATTCCAACAATATTTCTGTTTTGTATTATCATTTTAAGTTCTCAAGCTCTTAAAAAAATACTCTATGTATTACACTCAAAGTGGTTCCAATTGGTGTCATGATCTTTGTTCTTAGATGACCAAAGTTTCCACGAGTGCCGGCTGTACGTTACTCAAACGACCCGGACTTATATTCAGATAAGGACTGTCGCTCCTGTGGCATTCCCCAAACTTTTATCGGGAATGTTTATGCGGTTCCAACGACCACAACCATCATTATTTTTCCGATTGCGTTCAGTTTGGAAATGATTTTTGTTTACAAATTTTTGATGACCAAATTTCTCACACTTTTGCTTACTCAATCTAAACGTCCATCTTTTAAATTCGCATTTTTCAATTCTCCCGAAATCACAATCTGTTTCAGCAGCTATTCTTTCTAACGTAACTTTATTGCTTGCAAGTTATATATATTTTTGCTATAAATAAAGCTCCACTTTTTTTGAGTTTTCCGGGCATTTTGGGACATTATCTAAGAATGAAAGTTCTTTGGATTCTAGTTTGAGTTGTTGCATTTCTTTTGGGGCTCTCAACTTCACACTATAGTAATATTATTTATGCTGTGCGTCTACTTTTTATCGGACACCAGCGGGGGTTATCTCAAAGCCCTATTCTATTACCTATTCACCTATACTTTAAAATTTTTTCTGTTGTTTCGCATTAGAATTGTATTTAAATTCCATATTTGATTTTGCCTTAATGCCCTACTTCTTCTTCTGTC
Source organism: Anastrepha fraterculus (assembly GCA_037575425.1). Lineage (NCBI taxonomy): Eukaryota > Metazoa > Arthropoda > Insecta > Diptera > Tephritidae > Anastrepha > Anastrepha fraterculus. Next base: position 25,667 of record JAYXIM010030937.1, read on the forward strand.
TTACTTCACATTGACCTTTTAGCCGCAAACTAAACTTTTAATGATGTGTAAATATCATGAAAACTTCTCTGACTTTAATGTATTCTTTCTTTAAGCACCTTCGTTTCTAATAAAAATTGACACAATTAAGTCGTTGAACTCTCTTCGTTCAACATACAGATGCCGTACATTTCACAACAACAAGAGGCATGCACCTTTGCATAGTTTGCTCAATTAATTATTGGCTGACTGTTGCGATGTAATTGGACTGGCAAGTTGAAAGTTCGTTTTGGCAATTGCTTGAGATTGATTTATTGAACACGCACCACGCACCACACCCAACGCACTTTACATGCTCCGCTACTTTGCTACTTTCCTCTGAATTACTATTAGCTGCATATACTCACATACTCACACATACTCACACATTTGCGTGCTTGGCACCTTCTGCCCACTACCACAAAAGGCTATAATTCATTTGTATTCGTTGTGCGCATCTACTAGGCTCGTTAGGGGCGGCACCAGTTTGGCTGGATTGCGTGTGATTTACCTAAGTGGGTTAAAACAAAAACAAATACTCTATATGTATATATACAGTATATAGAAGTATAGAAGTATGTGTTTCTGGTATTTCTTCGAGTTCGGCAACCAGCTTAAGTCCTTTGTGTGGCCCCCATAAAAGCTTCTTCTGCGAATTACTAAAACTTTATTAATTTGCATGAAAATATAGCATTTACAAGCACACACACCTATACCTTTCCGTATATAGAAGTTTGCACACTGAGCCAAGGGAATGATAAATGTGAGCCTTCGGCTTACAAGTTAAGCAGAATGTCGATAGCTCAACTCTCCTTGTATTGAAGGTATGCTACGCTCGCAGAAAAAATGTGGAAGGAATTCTGTTAAGTTTAGTTAATTTAGAGTTTGACGTTTTTACCGGCGGTGGTGACAATCAACAGCACTATCACCACAGCGTACGCTGGGGGGTTAATGTGCTAATCTGCATATGTATGCGTGAGTGCATACCCAGTGGGAAAATCTCATCTTTGTGGGTGAGTGGTTGTCGATTGAAGGGATGTTTCGTCTTCTTTCTATTTTTGCTATTTTCCCGTGAATTGGGAATTTTGAATTGTCGTTTATCTGCGCCTTTACCATTTTAGCATTTTTTAATTTTTTCTTTCTATTTCTATGCTTCTTCCTCTTCTTTTTCGTCATCATACTTACTCGGTACTGCATCTTGTCTTTCGATAGTATTAAGCGAAATCTCAGATTCGAAGTGTTTTTTAGAATCCGCTTATATGGCTTCCTGTTGCTCTGAAGTCATTTCAACTGCCCCAAAAGCAATAGAAAATATTCTCCCTATAACAAATTTGGCAAAAATTTTATTGGGTGGAGCTTAAGGTTAATCTGCTCTACCTACACTTGCTCCTTATTGCTTAAATTGATGACTTTCTGGTTGAGTTCTTGTGAATCTGTGCCGTGGTTAAGTGTGTTTGTCTATTATAGTGCATATGTAGTATCTACATTTATTAGTTAGCTGTTAGCCCAAATATTTTTTGTTCAATTTCAAATGTTCGAGCACAAGCATCAGAATTATAAAAATTGATAACGACGAAGAATTTCTGTTATGAAAAAAAAAAATCTCATAAAATCCATCAGTCCTCAATAGATTGCCTTGAACTGAAGAGTCCTACATGTTTTTGTAGATAGCGGTTTTAAAATTGTTTGTGAATTTGAGGCTGAAAGAAGTTGCATTTGTGGTAAAAAAAAATAATTATGCATGCCATAAATTGGCAAAAAACTTCAACTAAGGAGTAACATGATTTCGTTACAGGTATTAAATAGTGGCTTAACTCGTGACAAGGCGCACCTATCTCTTTGGTCCGCGAAGTATACTCGTACTCAATTATTAAAACTATGATTATCTCACTTCCTTTAATGGATATTTGGCCGAATTCCACCTTCTACTTGTGGTGTGTTGTTGTTTTACAAATCCAGGGACCTACAACTTTAAACCTACTCCGAACGGCAGAAGGTTTTTATGAGTAGATTTTCATGGCAGAAATAAGAAAAAACTTGAAAAAAACATGTTCTACCATTTGATATTTCATACACGTAGATTCGAACCTGTCGACCGTTAGCAACGTCAACCAGCACGAAATTCACTTACTAATTGCAAAGAGCTACGCACCAACAGCCAAGGATGACGCGTTCTTCCCCTCGCGGATACGCCAGATGTACTCTAGTTTATTGGAGATGGTTAGATGATTAGTTTGCATTCCTCAACATGACTATTCCTTCCAAAGTCAGGGCAAGCTACCAACAGTTAGCACCTTTCAGCTATACTGTCCTCACTATGTGTTTAATTGACTAATCGAGACCCTGTAATACAAATAGATATGAGTTGAACCACGGTTTCCGCCTCATTCGGTCGAAAAGGTGTGTCCATTTTCAACTTACTTTTTTGTTGAATCGTATAAACTGGTCGAGTCCTTCCCAATAATGTCTTTCCAATTCTTCTACCACCATTAGTTCAGAGCCAACAATATTCAGAATCGCTAATGTTTACACATTTTTATTAATCCTGATATTTTCAGAGAACCTTCCTAACGAATAGAATTGCGCTATGCAGTAGTACATAAGTTTTATGCCGCCTCCGATTGGCAGACTTATTTGAATGAGAAGCTTTTTCAGGGCAGAAATATACTCAGAGGTTCGACATTGCCTGCTGATTGGCACCCGGTATTAGAATATTAAGCGGAATTTGCGGTTTATAGCTTAGATTTGTGATTTGACCGAAACGAGTATTCTAATTAAAGGTTTTTTAACGATAACAGTGAAGGGGTGAACGAAGTCACACGCGCTTAATGTTCTAGTTCCTTATGATATATTTTATGCAGGGTTCCCATCACTGATCATTATTATCTGAACCTGTCTGCAATGTAATAATTATAGTCGAGATTTTGATTTCGTCTCGGAAGCCCAAGCTTTCTTATCCGTAAATAGAGGCGGAATTTGTCTGATGCAATTCCCAACAGAACTACGTACAGCGTATGAAAAAATTGAACTGCTTTTGTTAAACATGATAAATTTCAAATGAACATGAAACTATAGATTTCATGTAGACTTTCAACCAAATCGGTGAGTTGTTTCCGTATCAGTTTAACCGTGTCCAAGTCCACTAAGGCCTTCATGGTATGCAAACACTTAGCAGGAAAAGCCAAGAGTTGTAGGCCAAGAACCCAGAGGTGGGTGTACACTATGATAATTAGGCGAATGACAACATATGGAATGGTTGCATGGGAGATGAAGTTCGAGATGGCACTGGTAAAGGAACAGTGATCTGATACAAGAACATGGAATCGATGAGTCTCAGCTTCGACTTCCCCAGTTATGCAGGGATGATATTACTAAAGTTATTAAATTTGAGTACAAATTTGACGAAGTGTACGATAAAGTAAGCTGGAGTTCCCCTGGTCTCGAAAGGAAGCTCCGATAATGTACCTTACACTGGTACGCAGATGGCTCGAAGACATTAGAAAGCATAGGCGTTGGTAGGACCCAAAAAAAAGCGGCTTGTGCTGATTGGTAGTTTTTCCAGCATCTTCTAGGCGGAAAATGTGCAAAGATCAATTTAGATAGAAACTTGTGGAATGGGCGAGTTGCCAGTTTAAGCGACAGTCAGGTGGCTTTCAATACATTGCCATCCTTTGAAACTACGTCTCTCAATGCATCGAGAATTTGAATTTACCAGGAATAAGCAATCGCATTCAGCTTATTTGTAGTAGTAGCGAATGCATTGGCTAGAGAGACTTGGGCTTCGTTATTAATATAACAACGCACCACCAAGGGGGAGTCTAGAAGTGAAGAGCTAAAGCTATGAGATGTAAGCTGACACTAAACTATGGGGTTACGCCATACCTGATATTTACAGCAGATATACCGATCCCAACAACAAAAAATTGCATGATAGCCACATTCGGGGATGCCACGGTTTTAATGGCATCGGATAAAATAGAAAAAAACGCGACTGACATTCTTCAACAAACAATAAATGACACTGTATTATGGTTCGATACTTGGGGAATAGAAGTCAACAAAGATAAAACGGTACAAGTAATATATACAAACAAAAAGCCTAAGAAACATAAGTTAACAATAAAAAACAATGAAATAAAAATCCTTCCTAGTGCAAAGTACCTTGGCATAACTATAGATGAAAAACTAAATTGGAAACGACATATACAAAACAAACGAAATGAAATCAAAATCAAGTTCAGACAACTATACTGGCTGTTGGCTAAAAATTTAAAACTAAGCCTTAACAACAAAGTAGTGATATATAATTCAATAATCTCACCCATTTGGAAATATGGCATTGAAATCTGGGGCACAGCAAAAAAAACCAATATCAAAATAATTCAAAGGACGCAATCTAAAATACTTCGAACAATAACAAAAGCAGGCTGGTATATACCAAACGACGTGATCCACAGCGACCTCAACATCGACACAATTGATGACACAATTAGAAAATACAGCATCAAGCATATCCAACGACTAACAAATCATCAAAATGAACAAATGCGCAAACTACCACAATCGGAGAAATTGGGAAAACGAAGGTTAAAACGATTAGCCCCAACAGAACTCACAATATAACAAAACAAAAAAAGAAAAAATAAAAAATAATAATTATCACTTAGAAAATAATATAATGTAGCATAATCTAAAGCAAAATTTAATGTTTATCTAGCATAGGTTAGAGAACAAAGAATTCTAATACTACTTTAAAAATAATTACTTATTGTTAAAATTTAACAGATTGTAATTTAAAAAGGGAAATAATAAAAAAAAAAACCCAGGCAAAGTCCTTACTTGAGGGTAGGGTATGGTCAAAAGAAGTTCAGAAAACTTGTAATCTTGTCTAAGGACAAACTGAGAATGCTCGTGGGCGTTCTTGCAAGTCACTGCCGATTACACAGCCATCTGCACATGATTGGGTTATGGTCCACTGATTCCTGTCTTTTCTGTGACCAATATCCGGAAACACCAAAAAATTCCCTTCTCGAATGTGATGATACAGCGAGACGAAGGATTAGATATTTCAGCCGCTAGCGCCCGGAACAAAGACCCAAACTCTCAGCCCAACACACCTCCAGCTGAGAGAGCTTAATTTTGATGAGGTAGTGAGAGATAAGTATAGGACACAAAAGACCGTGGGGTCGAAGTGCATACCCCATTTCCTTTAATTAATTCAATAATTGTTTACAGGATTATTAAGCTTCAAATGGGGAAAACGTAAGCAAAGGTGTCCATTGCGTATTCTTTATTTCATAAGAGGAAAGTTCCACTATTTTGTTTTAGGTTAGGTTAGAACGGGCTTGAGGTATATATTTTTTCTGCTACAACTTTAACACATATTTTTTTACGATAATTCATTGGGACTTTCAAAGATTTTTGAGCAAACATTTTTCAAAGGACTTTATTGTACTATGTTTGTGCTGGTGGAGAAAAAACAACAATTTTTTAATAGCTAAATAAATCTTCTTTTATTTGCTATCCCTATTTATATTATAAACTGTCTCCGCCTATTTAAAAATATTTTTTCTTTAATTTACTCCTTTGCAACTTTAAAGCCCTTTCAAACATTAAATTAATGAGACAATGAAAAACTAAGTGTGCAGCATTACTAAACAAAATCAATACTTTACCAATCTTATAAAATTGTTCCTGAATAACTTTCACTGTCTCTTGGTGGTATCCCGCCCAAAAAGCACTTTTTCTTCTTTTTAATTGTTGAAGATTTAGCGGCTAAGGATCTGTCAACAATTTTCCAACAAACCGCCAAGTTTTCTTGCCGTATATGCTGCTCACTGTAAAATTATTTAAAATGTAAGTAATATCACACTTCAGTAAGTTACGTATACTTAAATAAATAGGTGTGTATTTGCGAGGGGAATGTTTACTTGTGTGGTTACTGTACGACTAAAATAATTTGATTGACTCGCCGCCAGGCTGATTACTCGAAACCTATGCCGCCATGCAACTTCACTTCATTCCATTCGTTTTCAGCCACTTTCCTCTTCATTCAGTCACATTCCTCTTCATTCAGCGCACTTCTCTCCACCTGCCAACATTTATTGCTTTGAGGTAATTTTAATATTTCAACTGAGCTCTCATTAAAACCAAGCCAGCTGTAGCGGTTTCAGCAGCTGGCAGCTTGTGGCAACAAAGCCACAATTCAACCAACCGACCGGCGCACAAACCAAACGACCAATAATGCGCAAAGCGAATATAGCCAGCCACAACAATAGCAACAAAATGCTCTTAAGTGTGTTGGAGCCGAGTTTTTCCCTGCTTGCAAGTGAATTATTAATTTGTAAATTTGTAAGTATGCGAGCGCTTAAGTTGACTTATTTACCGCATTGTTACTGCATGGAAATTAAGAAATTTGTTTTCCAGTCCACATGCAAGATTATATGGAACATGTGCCTACATGTAAGTAGACAGTTGTGGACATATTAATATGGCCCGAAAAATGCAATATATTTTGTATGCGAATATTTTCCGAAACTGCTTCTTTTCTTTATATCATTTTAGGTATAGCTCTGCAAAATGGTTATTAAGAAAGATGGTTAGAAAGAAAAATTATTTTTCTTGTTAGGGAATTGTCGTTTAATATATCCTAAAAAATGTAGGGTGTTGAAAAAATAAGCTCTTTAGAGAATTGGTTGGTTGTTAGAGGTGCTGTCAGAATGGCACACCCCAGATTCAATTAGCACAAAAGGTGCCATTTTGGTACACCACCAGTAAAACCACTGCCGTTATTTAGTCAAACGATCTTGATTCAATTAATTGCCTATGTCATATATTTTGTTTTATACAATTTCTGCGAAGTTGTTCATTGAGAATTTCCCCAGCGTTCTATATCGTAGAGCACCCAGACTTGGCACTCACACAGATAGCGAAAGGTTGGCTCCCTAGAATCTTCTTGATTACAGCTTCTCCATCTATCGTTATACAGCCACCCCATCTTTCTAGCACGGTCTTTTTAAGCCTATATTTGGTTATTGTTGACGTAATTCTGAAGATGTCTGTTCTTGGCTTTCTTAAGAGCTCGTCAGTTTTGGACTTATTGAAAGCTGAGCACATTTCTTTCACTATTTTGCAGATATCGGTTTTGGTCCATCTGTCAACAGCCTGCTTCTAGAATTGCAAGAAAATCCCCCTTTTGTAGACGCTTCGGGGCAGCTCACTGCTACCATTTCGGATATTCTAGAGAAAGCCATCAGTCTTACTCATCAGCTTTATCAGTTTATTTTATGTTCCTATGTCCAGGTACCTCGATGAGAGTGACGTCTGTCGTGCGGGCTAAAGCATTAAGTTCTTCTTTGCATTGTCTGACGATTTTTGAATTGGTTGTTGGTTGGATGATTTCTGATTATCCTGCAAGCTTTCCTTTTCCCATGAACCACAGCTCGAAAGATAATATTCCAATTCCCTAGGCGAGGGGAGTGTAGTGTTCCAAAAATCTAGAGAGTCCCTGCCCTTTTAGGCTATGTAGAAAATTTATCTCTTTACAGGGCACTATGATCTAAATTATTTTAGGTGTATTCATTATTTAATGTGTATTCGTCTATGGCCTATAATAAAATGAAGAATCTCATGAGATATGTTTTACATTTCATAGTCAACCCACATATCCTGAACAGTTTATTTAGCAAACCACGTTTCACCTGTTCCGTCCTGTCAGATAATTAGTGATAGTTTTTAGATCTTTCAGTTAAGTTATGGACGCCACTCAGAGACCTTCTGAAAAGGTGCCATGCACCTACTTGAATGTGCTTTTCCCTTTGACCACACGAGCAAACCATATATTAATATGACATTAGCCGCAATGCATTATTATTTTTTAATATTCGCCGGTGTCGCTTAACTGCCATTTTACAGCTTTTGCTCTTATGCAATTGAAGCGAGCGGCTACGACCTTGGGTGCATGCTTCAGTGTATTTTGTGCCCTTTTTTAGTGTTTTAGGCAGTACTTTTTCACTTTTATAATATCATATAACTGGCGCGAATTTCATTTGTTGGGTGTTTGGATGAGTTTTGTCTCAAATGTTTGCTGGTATTCCATAACTGCAGGGACTTACAATTGTATGCGCTTCGACTGCGCAGATAGATTTTTATGAAGGACTTTTTCTTTGCAGAAATACATACACTTGAAGGCTTGTCATTGCCTGCCGAGGTGACAAAATTAAAACAAAATATTTTAAGAATTCTTTTATCTTAAGTTTTTTATTTCTTAGAAGCGGCCCTATTATTGAGAAAGGTTTGTGTTTCATCACAGTCTGTTTTGCCGGTAAATCACACCACAAGTGCGTCTTCTTGTCTTCTTGTGCCAATATTTCAACCGTTTTTATTTTTCCTGTGTAATGTCACACAGTGCATGTGACAATTTTCTATGACTTTTGTAGGCCCTATTCTCGTACTCACCAACTGCTCTACTGCCACAATCCTTAAGAGAGAGAAAGTACGAGGTAGTTAAGATTTTATCCAGCGCAATAACGCCATCGAAAAATTTTCTCAACGATGCCCGCGTAAGCTCAGCATGTTTCACCGTGCATTCTACCATTTCACTTATGAGTCTTATTTTGTTTTTTTGGGATGATGCGAAGAGGAAACTTTCAATAGTACTTTTATACTGGAAAAGCAGTTGCACGACTTGTTGCTTCGCAGCTACACCTACGAACTAAACACCCTCCACAATCTACCTCTGTCCCCGCGGAACTGCCAAGAAGATACAACTTCATGGGGCTGGTTGGCTCAGGAGCTCCTAGCTATTTTTGACGCCTACAAAACTCCGCGCATGTTAGATCATTATGAATGTGTGTTACATGCACGCTTTATTTCTTTGCCAAAATATCTACCGGGATTAGTACTGCAATGACAAAGGAAGCATTTAAGAGTGTCACTGTCATGAATAACATACTTGCAGAATCGGTATTCACACCACTGGGAGCTGTCGAGAAGGTCATCTCCTCAAAATACCTTTGAATCGCGGATTGTAGATGGAGAGGTCAGGCGGTATGCAATGTTAGCAGAATCTTATGGCCCACCTACAACCACAAACAAACATCCATACTAACAAATATGAACCAAAGGGATGCCTGCAGTCTCACGGTAGTCATAACTTCCTTTAACCTTTTGTTTTATATTACCAGTGAATTTGTCACCTAGGTGTGTGAGTTTTCATCTTGTGAGAGCTGCGCAATAGCAAAGGATGTGCTCTGGCATTACATCGGAGAGCACGAAAAAAGAAATCCTTATTTCTTGAACTGATAATGAAGATTACAGTGCCCCATATAGGCTCCAGTGAGAGTTCGTAAGCCCTCTTTATACAATTTTAGTAGTTATTTAATGCTTTTCTAGAAAGCAGGATAAATTCGTTTTCCTGCCTCTGTTCTGGACTTTCTAAATAAGGGCGTATAAATTTCCGGTCTTGGCTAACTTTCTTTAAGTGGGCTTTGATCAGTCTAAAAGTCTAGTTTCGCTAATACATACCTATCATCGTTGCCTCCATGATCTTCATGTCCTGATACCCAGCCTTGCAAGTCGGTGTTTGTTGAAGCGAATACATTGCCTGACTAAGGTAATGCGTTCGCTTCTGACATAACTTCAAACTTGCCACCTGAACAGGTATTTATGCCCACAATTGTATTTTATGCTAAATAATTTGAACATTTTAAGCTCACTTCGCATTCTTCATTTAATTTCTTATTCAACTGCAAGGCTATCTGCTCTCTGCTTAAACTTAATTGCGTGTGCGCTCGAGTGTGTTTTTACTTTTTTGAACTACTCTGCTGTTGGTGAGTGCAAAGCTGGTAAACTTCTACGTCAGCTAAGCATATCTTATTGCTGATGCTGCTTTTGCTTTGTTGTTCATTCATCTGAGAGTGAAGCGCACAAAAATCAGTTATTTTTTTTAATTTTGAAACTTGTTCGCTTTAATTTCTAGCTTAAAAATTTGTTAAAAGTTTGTGTGCTTCTCGAGCAATTAATTTTTATTTACCTATTCCCTGAGCTGATGGAATTATTTAAAATTGCATAAGTTTCTATATTTTTCTACTGCGTCAATTTTATAGAAGTTTGAAGAAAAGTATCTATGATCTCCATCTCTATTAGTCGGGAGAGACCGGTGGAAGGCTATGCTGTTTACGGAGATTATTATCTCACCAGAAACAAAAAGATTTTTTTTTGAAAGTATAAAATTAAGAAAAAATAGAACTGAAGGATTTGTATCCATAAGTAACTTTCTTAGCATGCACCTTGGTTCGATGGGAGTGTAGATATCTTAGCTGAAAATTATTCAATGCACCCTTCGTCAGCTACAATTACCAACCTCCACCGGGTTGCTCTTCAGCCTAAAGTCGTAATATGCATAAGTTAATTCTTCTAACTTTTTCATTGTGGCCATGCCTGCTATGATAGTAGTCTTCCGAGGGTTCTTAATCTTCAACCACTAAGAAATTACGGCTCGGGCTTGCAGGTGACGATAAAACTGTTAGGGATCGTTGATGTTGAGCCAAACTTGAGTTTCCTTTGTCTCGTGAGCTGCCACGGAGTCTTTATGAAATACTTATTCTCCTCTAGCTACCTAGCAGTCCGATCTGGTCCAATCCAAGGCTAAACAACTGTGAGCAGGCCATTGAATTACAATACGAAGCGATGCCAGAGTGGCAGCTCTTCTCAAATCTATCTCATTTTTAGAAGAGCATTAAGTAGGTTCCCAAAACTGGATACAGAAAGCTTACGAACTCTCAATGGACTTTGTAGTCTTCCTTATCATTTCAGGACACTAGAATTAGTAAAAACGAGCATTTGGTGTTTTGGCGGGCTGGATGATGGACCTTCAGAATATGTTCCTTGCAAATGTACAGCTCTCAAAAGGCGAATGCTCGCACACCCAGTTAGTGCGTCTCTTAGTCCATCAGTGTTATGAAATACAGAGTCTGAGCAGGTACTCATATTCAGCAGAAACCTCTAATTATTGCCCTGCCTTCAAGCGCCAAGCGAAATATACAACATCAGAGTCCAGAAGGAATTATGGACCAAAGACAATAATACTAAAAGTGCCGCCAACCACGCACTACTGTCAATAGGAAACAATGCCCTAAAAACTTGCCACTCCTCATATGTTAACTGGATTTATTTCGACGGCCCTGTAAATGGAATAGATAAATAATTTCATTTTGAATGGATCTCGCAGTACTCCGCCCGTTTGGGTATTAGGCATAAACAAAAAAGGAGTACGTCGAAATGGGGTCACAAATCTGCGAAAAGATATTTGTAGTTGCAAGAAAATTTTGATGTATGTGCAAATTGGGCGTCACAAACTGTAGAACTGAGTGCAGGTTTTTTCGAAAATCTAAATTCTCTTTAGCTACGCTCTATATACATATCTGCACTAAATTCTCAACTAGCGTATGAAATTAATTGACTGTTTAAAACCCTCCGTATTTCTTAACTATGCAGTCATCAGCAGACAACAATTCAATCTTTGGCTTTAAGAGCCTCTCCAAATCCTCTTGCCTTTTCTTTTCCTATTCCCGGCATATGTCGATATATACATCACTGGGAGTAGAATAGAGAATAGCGGAAAAAATTAATCCCTACTTTGAAAATTCCCATCTTTGACACACTGCATTTTATCCTTGTGCAGACAGAAACTACCAAAGTACTGCTTATGTGAATTTTAAAAGAGTAAAGCTGGCACACGTAAGGACACAGGGATAAGAGCTTGTGAAACGCTGCCAAAAAGTTGACTTACAAGTACAAGAACTTGTTCAAACTATCTCTTTGCCTAATACTTTGGCAAAGATGCCACGCACGTTCACTCACATCATTACCAGAGTTTTCGAAGGCAGAAAAGTATAGAACTTTGGTTTTTGCTTTCAAATGTTCGATATTTGATGTGCATGTGTATGAAACTGAATATATGTACACATGTTTTGCTCATTTACTAGACTTCGGCTGGAATTAAGTAGCATATTTTTTGGAGGCGCTTGCATACACACAGAAGTACATACATCCAGGTATGTCGGCCTTAAGTTTAGTGAGTTTCATACGGAAATTTCTTAGCAGCCTTAGTAATTAGATAGTTTTGTTGCGGAAGTTTGTGAAACTCCTCAGCGGAGCTCATAAGTTATCACAATAACCAGAGTTAGGACAATAAACAATCACCATTAATAACAAAATATGAAAGTCATGAAGGGCTCAAAATCATTGTCATTTAATACATTAATTGCAAATAAAGGGTGCGCAACCGGAAGGTAGGCTTTTAGAAAGCGATAAGCAACTTGGTAAACCTTTCGACTAATTGGCAAATAAAACTTCATTAGAATAACTGTCTCGGTTAGTCGTGCAGTACCTCGACGATTTCTGTTCCTACAAACATGGAGCAAAAAACGTCAAGGGTTAAGATTTTAATTACTTTGCTTTTGATGAAATTCGGTTAAGAATTTCTATTTCATGCTCAGTAGCAAAAAATGTGCAGAGTGGGCGGAGAGGAAATAGTGCGTGGTATGATAGAAGGGATTCAAAATAGGAGTTCAAGTGTGTGATTTTTCAAGTATATTTTCTTTGAATTATGAGTCAAATAATTGCCGATCTAAGAGAAATCCAAATAAATGTTTCGTGTAAAAATTATTCCCCCTTTCTGGTAAAAGTTAAAAAAAATGAATTTAGACATTTCTCATTGCGTTTGAGTGCGGTGCTATAAATTTACATGGTGAAAAATTGCGTTCAATATCAGAATTCGATCACGAAATTTTGTGTCTCCATAAAAAGTTAGATATCAGTTGAAAGCAACAATTCTACGCTTTCAGTGAAAATAATTAAAAATAAGTGAAAAATGTTGAAAAGTGAAAATGTGGAAGAAAATTTAATTGAAAATTGAAGATTTTATGTTTAACTTAAAAAACATTTTAAATTACAATAATTAAAAAAAATTTAATTAAAACGAAAATTAAAAGAAAATTTATATAAAAATCAAAATATTTTGTTCAATTAAAAAAATAAATACTAAAAACAAGCTTTAAACTAAAAACACTTAAAAAAATTTTAATTAAAAAAAAATTAAAAAGGAATTTTTTTCGCAAAATTTAAGAAAATCAAATAAAAATATAAAAAAAAACAGTTTTAATTGAAAAAGGACTTTCTAGTTGAAAGTAATTGAAAATTATTGAAGAAAATTAAAGAAAATTTTTGTTTAATTAAAAAAAACAAATTAATTAAAAAAATTTAAAAAGAAAGTAAAAAAAGTTTTGTTTTCGCAAAATTTAAGAAAATTAAATATAAATTATAAAATAAAAATTTTTAGTTAACAAATTTAAGAAAATTTTTCTTTAATTAAAAAAACAAATTAATTAAAAAAAATTTAAAAGAAAGTAGAAAAAGTTTTGTTTCGCAAAATTTAAGAAAATTAAAAAGTTTTGTTTCCGCAAAATTTACGAAAATCAAATATAAATTATAAAATAGAAAATTTTAGTTAAAAAATTTAAAAATAAAAATTTTAATTAAAAAAATTAGAAAAAAAATTTTAATTAAAAAAAATTAAAATAAGATTTTTTTCAAAAAACTTAAAAAAATCAAATTAAAATATTAAAAAAAAAAATTTATTGAAAACTGACACTGAAAGAAAGGCAAGAATTCTAAATTTTCAGTTGAAAATGATAAAAAATAAGTGAAAAATGTCGAAGTTTGAAGAAAATTCAGAAAAAATAAAATAATTTAAAATTTTATATATAATTGAAAGCCAATTTTTTTTTGAAAATTACAAATAAAAGTAAAAAGGATAACATGTTTTTTTTGTGCAAAATTGAAAAACAATCAAAGAATATAATATTAAAAATTTTTTTATTGTAAATGAAAATTGAGATTGAAAGAAAGTCAAGAATTCTAAGTTTTCAGTTGAAAAGAATTAAAAACAAGTGAAAAGTTCAAGGTTAGAAGAAAAAAAAAAATTGAAAATTTTTTAAAATTAAAGAAATAAACAAAAAATATTTGCAAATTAAAAAAAATTAACACCAAACAATTTTTTCAAATTAAAACACAATTTTTCGCAAAATTTAAGAAAATCAAAGAAAAATAGTAAAAAACAATTTTATTGAAAACTGAAAGAAAGAAAAATGAAACAAATAAAAATAAAAAAAATGTTAAAAAAAAATTTTAAAAAAGTTAAATTTTGGAAATTAAAAAAAAAACATCTTTACCATTTAAAAAAATGAAAAACATTTTGTTTTATTCTTATCGAAAAGTAGGAAAAAAATCCTGTAGAAAAAATTTATTTTGGTTTCTCTAAGACTCACAATTATTTGACTTATAATTCCAGGAAGAAACACTTGCTCACAAACAATCTTAACTTTGAGTCGATACATCTTATCAGGCACTTAACATTTCGTATCTTCTTCTTGAAAAATTTGTGCTACGATATAGTAGTGTATCTTCACGAATTTCATCACATCGATGCAGTAAATTTCCTAGACGGATACACTTGACGAATTTTGCTCCCCACATCTGTACTCCCGGCATAACATTTCGAAAAACAAAAAAATTCTAATAGCGACGGCAGATTTGAGTTTGCTGCGTTACTATTTTTTCTATTCGTCGTCATTTTCAGTTCGTGCACTTAAAAGTTTAAGTCATAAAATTTTAATCTTTTAAGATAAATTCGCTTAGGTAACAGCATTTTAGCTTTTTATTTTATTTCGGTGTGATTCTTAATTTTTACTATTTTTATTACGTGTGCTCGGGAGGTGTAAATTTTTGAAATCATAGTGTCGATGTTTGTCTTCTGACGCCAGTGACATGCCGGTAGTAGTTGCACTATCTGTTCCCCTCCATTCCACCCGTTGCACTTCTCTTTCTGTAACATCTACTTAAAAGACGCTTTGAGTGCCACAAAAAGTAATGCCTGTTAGGAATTGACGGTATGCTTATTCATTTGTAAGAACTTAAGTACACTTACACACAAACAATTCTTCACATACACATTTATGTGCATATGTGTGAGTATTATGTGCAGCGCTTTGATGCCAACAGGCAGATTATCATAAAAGCTAAGGCTGTTGCTGCTGCTGTTGCTGCTGGTCGTCTTGAGTCTCGACTGGCCGCTTAGTGCAATGTGATCGACTGCAAAGAGAGAGAGAAAGAGAGAGAGAGGGGCCGCGGCTAGTTGGCAAGACAAGGCGTCTGCCTGAAGAGCTCTTCTTATAGCGTACTCGCTTGTGCACTCTTTACAGACGCTGCCGTTTACTAATACAAACACACTTGTAAGCGCATCGATAGCGGCAACAAATTTCTTCCCTTTATCCAATGGCTTGTATATGAGTGTGTGTGTGCGTGTGTTTGTTAGCCGTGTGCATTTGTGTGCAAAAGTACTTTGGCAGTGCATTATTGCCGCTACATTGTTTGTACTTACCAAGGGATAATAGCCAATAGCAAGACAAATATACATACATATGTACACACTCGCACATACACAAACACACATATGTTGTAGCTATGAAGTGCTCACACACTCGACGAGTTTCACATAACATTCTTCACAGCCTGATACACTTGGACATGTGTTTACGTCTGTTAGTGTTTGTCGAAATGTTGTTGTCGGAAATTGAACAGTTGGAAAGGAATAAATGCAATTTTGCAGTGCAAATGTAACGGAAGTGTGTATGCGTGTGCATGTGGAGAGATGAACATTTTTTTAAACTGAAATGAAATTAATATCAATTTACTTTTAGAAATTGTTGTTTCCCTTCCAGCGTGAGTTTAAATGGAATGCCTGAATTTTTTATGGTATAACTAAATACCTAATAAAGAAATTAAATAAATGCAATCAACTAAAATTGAAATAATTACAAAATATTATAAAAATTTAAATAAAATGGTAGGATTTAAATTAAAAACCTGAACTAAAAAAATGAAGAAAATTAAAACTATACTAAACATTAAAAAGGCAATTAAATAAACAAAATAAAACAAATTATATCGAATAAAATAAAATGCGATAACAAATAAGAAAGTCAAATAAAATACATACATTGCTATAACAGGAATAACTGAAATTGACAAATACAGCAATACATGGTTCCATTTTAAGGTCTGCTCAAGACCTTAGGCTCCACACGGTTGCTTTCATTGTGAGGCGCATACAGCCTCTACGGTTTCTACTTCGCATAATGTGACGATGTCTCTGCGAAACACCACAAAGGGAACCTTTACGGCCTCTCGGGGCTCACCAGAGCAACATCACATCAAAAAAGTTATACTTAAATTTACCGCAAAAATATAGCATGAAATAATTAATTCTCATATATAACAAATAGTTGATGGCGGAAGTGTACAGATTCGAATCTCCGTGCCATGGAAAAGCTTCTCAAAAGGATACAGCAGGCTTTTGCTAAGAGCGTAGTCGCCCTTCGACAGGCGGCGCAAGCCTCCGAGTGTATTTCTGTCGTGAAAAAGCATCATCACACACACCTTAAATAGGACGTTCGTAGTCTGCTCGGTCAACACCCATGCGCCTATTCTATATATATTATATGTAAATAATATAAATAGTTCAATTTTTTAAGAAGATTTAGTTAAACAAAATACAAAAATTATCTTTCTTAACATAAACAAATTATAATAAGAGCAAGAAATGTAAAATAAAAAAAATTATATATGAAGCAAAGAATAATTTAGTAATTTTCCCTAAAAAGTTTCATAAAAGAAAAACTATGATAAGAAAATAAAATAAAATATGTGTTCATAATTGACTGGCTCAGGAAAAATAATATAATAAATTTAGTAAAATAATTTAAATTAACTTACTAATAAAATAAATTTACTAAGACAACAAATTTACTAATTAAATAAATTTTCTTGAAAAACTAATATTCTCCTAAAAGAAATATTTGTTAGTTATATCAATAAAACGATATTCTAAAACAATAATTTATTAATAAAATTAAAAAAAAATATTTTTTGAAAAATTATATTGAGAAAAAATAAATAAAGTAAATCCTTCTAAAATAAAAGGTTTAATTTTTACAAAATTTAATTAATAAATTGCATTAGCCAATTAATAATTGCATTAAATTTATTGATTAAGAAAAGTGAAATAAAATAATATATACTTAAAAAATCATGATTTTTGAATATCAATTAAATTTTGTTCTAAAGCAATAGCTTATTAACTATATTGTATAAAAAAAAAATTATTAAATAAATAAAATAAAATAAAATAAAATAAAATAAAATAAAATAAAATAAAATAAAATAAAATAAAATAAAATAAAATAAAATAAAATAAAATAAAATAAAATAAAATAAAATGAAATAAAATAAAATAGATTTTTCGAAAATATGGCTTCACTTTCCAAGAAGTTATGTGTGAGAATCCTATATAAAATTTTATTTCTGAAATAAAAATAATCTTTTTTTAATTAGTTTAAGAATAATTAAATTTCAATTAATTAAATAAAATTAAAATTAAAACACTGAACACTTAACAACTGATAAAATCATTTTTCAAAAAATAATTGGGAAAAGTAAAATAAAAAAAAACTTATTCTAAAATACAACGTTTCTTTTTTTAATAATAATAAGTTCATAGCGTTCTTATATTTCCTTTTATTTTACAACGATTTGTGTGCTGTTTGGCAAAGGAGTAAGTATTCATTCTATAGAACTGTTTCTGCTCTACAAACCTATGTAAATTGTATTTTTGAGTTATTTAACTTTTTATTAGTTTTGAGGCTTAGCATATGTCCATATCCCAGGAGACAAAAATCAATATTTTCAACACCTGCTCGTCTTTGCTTGTCATCGAGGTCAAAAGGCTACCGAAACTGCCGAAGCAGCCTGGGACATTTGCGACGTGTATGGAGAAGATGACATAGGTGAGTCTACTGCACGGAAATGGTTTGCAACGTTCAAAAATGACAGCATTGACGCCGATGATACGTTCCGCAGCGGAGGGTCTTCTGCAATTCGATGAAGAACGTCTCAAATCACATTTGAAAGAGAATAGTCGCCAAACCGGTCGTGAATTAGCGGTAAAAATGAACTGCGATCATAAAACGATTCTCAATCACCGTTCATACAATGGGATTTACCAAGAATTTTCGGAGTCAGGGTGCCTTATGAGCTCAACGACAAAAAACAAGGAAAGTCGGCTTCAAATTGCTTCTCAGTATCTCGCCCGCTATCGCGCAACACACGGCCATAAACTGCGCTTTTTGTACCGAACCGTCACGGGATATGATAAATGCTGCCTATACATCAATATGAAGCAAAGAGAGTGGATTGCTCCAGGAGATACGCCAAAGCCGAGAATCAAGCCTGGATCTGCATCCATAGAAGATCATGATATGTGTTTGGTGGGACTGGGAAGGCATGGTGCACTGGGAGTTGCTCGAAAAGAATGTCAAGGTCAACAAGGAGCTCTATATTGCCCAGCTTAATCGCGTGAATGAGGCTATGAGGACTGAAAAGACCTTATCGACATGGTCAAACCATACTCCTTCACGGCAACGAAAAGTTCTATTTGCATAAGTCGTCAAAGCCGCATTCCTAGATGCTAGAATCGGATATCCTTGAGCATTCGCTGTATTTCCCGGACCTTGCACCGACCGATTACCTATCTATCATCCGCTCTCCTATCAAAGAGGTCCTTAATCTACTGGCTGTCAAACCAACTTTCTTTGACACCAGACCAGGCGGTGTTTGGCGAAACGGCATCAACAAATCGGTAAAGAGGTAGGAAAAGGTTGTAAAGAGCAACGGCGAATATATAAATGATTAACTTATGGATATAATTATTGTTTCTTGTTTAAAAAAACCTTCTGTAAAAATCCTACGAATTTATTCCGCAACCTAGTACAATTTTTTTAAATTACGGCGTACGTTAATCATATTTAACAACTGCGAACTAGAAAGCTGTACCCACCGGGACAAACAAGGGGCGCGTAAAAGATTTCCATCATTCAAAATCATGTTTGTGTTTTTTTGTTTTGTTTTATTTCGTAAAAAAGTTATTCAAAAACCAAATTAAATGATTAATTTTGCGCCACCTTCTAGTTGAATATGTTCTGTGATTATCTGAAGAGGCGTTTGGTGAGTCAATTACTCCTTCACTAAAGTCTCCCCCAAATTGTACTAATTTGAAATTTCAAGCAGCAAAACAATCATCTTAAAAACAAGGCACTGCGCCGTTTGCCCATTGGTTGGGAGATTTTAATGTTTGGACCATAGATACCGCACCGAACCGTCGATGAATTAGTCGAGGCTTCTGGTAGTAACCAAAAGCCTCCCAGTTCCCACTCATTGTGGTCTGAGATATGATTTCAAATCTACGGTTAAAATACATTTTACAAGAAGACACAGAAAGAGTTCTATCGGATGAATACTTACCCTTTGCCAAATAGCAAAGAAATAGTTGTAAAGTAAAAGAAAATACAAAAACGCTATGAACTTATTCCCCAGCCGAGTATATCTTCCTATAAGGTCATTAAATTTGCGCCACTTTGTGCAATTGACCGCTAAACAAGCGCCTGGATTTCAGTGCCCTCTATTGTATTCTACGGAAAATAAGACTAAGTATCATTTTCTAAAACAAAAAATTTCATTTATTAAAAAATCAGGCACAGCCAAGAGTTCCTTAAAGTGGTTTCTAACTGAATTGGACGCCGCGACAGAAAAAAAGGTATAGTTTTCTGTTGTATTTTGTGTGCCATTCTAAAGTGTTGAGCCCAGAATATGAAAATGCTAAATAAAACATTTTTTAAGAAAAATAAAAATAAAATAGTCTATCTAAATTCAAAAGTTTTACTTAAAAGATGAAAAAAGTTGGCTTTAGTAGTGTACCCAATGGCCGTCACTTCGACCTATACGATTTTCGTGATCCATAAAGTAATAAAGTTAATTATTCTTCCGAATCCCTTAAATTTAAAATTAACTTTAAATTTTAATAAATTTATTAATTTAAATAACCGAAAGTTGCATAAAAAGTTTCACACAAGGGTATATTTTCATTGCGATTATTGATTTTCCGATTGAATTCCCACATCAGGGGATTTTTTATTACGATCTCCACAATTTTCCTATTAATCTCTCATTTTTCCATCAACAAAGCTTTTAAAAAAGTATAACGCAACAACAAAAAAACACAAATTTTCACAGTGCTCTAATGACAAAGCAATTCCAGGAATGATAATGACAATAATAATAACAGCAACCTGCAATAAAAAAAGAAAAAAATCACAATTCGAAAAATCACAACTACAAACAACAATGCAAGAAATGCTTATGCATTCAGCTCAAGGATAACTGAGGCTATACATGAGTGTACACGAACTTGTACATACATATGCTACATATGTATGCATGTGCGAGTGTGTGTATGGATGCCTTAGAGATGCACATGCAAATTATTAAAGAAACAAAATACACAAATGGGGAAGCTGAAAAAGAGCAGCAAAAAAAATATTATATACATCCATGTAGGTACTAGAGACATTTGCATTACAGTTAGAACGGGGAAAAGGTGATATATACCGCCAAGTGAGCCATTGCACATGTGAGAACATAGCAATCATATATGTACATATATGTACATATCCGCACGGGCGTGCGAAAACCAAGTTTCGTTTTGATTTGTTGCTTGCACAATCGATAGCTCTTTTCAATCGATATCTTGACTACGAGTATCAACACAAAATGGAGTAAATAGCTGTATACAGAAACAGTATTCGAAAATATTTCGAACATATTTTCTGTTTTGCACAAATTCACTCTCTGTACTGCCTGCTTGGTCGTGTTCTGACTAGAAGGTGGCTGTTATAGGCGCGACTGTGCAGCTCACATCGATCAACCGATTTCACTAATACAAATTTTGCAGATTATTGACTTAAAAGAACTATTGGCTCAGGTATTAGTACTACTCAAGTTGGGTCTTAATACAGTTCGAATGGGGTGATACATATTTTCTTTTTCTCCTTATTATTCCTTTAAGGAACACATGACATCTAAAATACTTCTCCAACGAGCGCGGTTAGATGATATTGTCCTACCATTGTCCTCGCTTGTGCTTATAGAGAATAAGTCATGCAGAATGGAACTTTTCCAGGGTTCCTTTGGCCAACTGGTATTGTTCTGTTTTCTAACTCTATTTCCTGCGTGTTAGCTAGCGTAAGATGGGCACCTCATTCGTTTGTTTCCAGAGTCTCTACGTTACTTATTATGTTGGACCAGAATATTCTTCATATTATCCTCAAGCACTGACTATTTTTTATGAAACTAAGTTTCTGTAATCTCATAACCGACAACAAAGTCTGGAAAAATCGCGCTGAGACTGCACTTTAGACTTGAAAAGTCCTGAATTTGTAATTTGGTTTGCCTTCTTCTTCTAACAACCACGCAAGTCAGAGGGCAGTCATTCAAGATTTGCGGAATCACTAGTGATGTTTTGATGAAGCGCAATATCCTTTCTATACGTCAAATCCTCCTTGCTATCAGTAGTGGTCCGAAATGAGAGTTTCGATCGAAAAGAGCAACTCATAGTGGATGTTTTTTTTCCAGTGGACCAAAAAATACATCAAAACGCAACTTGGGCAGTAATCTGACCCTGAAAGTTGCTGAAGCCTGGACACCACGTTTTAACTACGACATTTTTCGGATATTGTTCTCGCATGTTACCCATCTTCCAAAAAATTTAACCATGCGGTTATAATAAAAAAAAAACATATTTTTCAATTTAAAATGGAAATTTGTATGTGCGCTATC
Source organism: Anastrepha fraterculus (assembly GCA_037575425.1). NCBI lineage: Eukaryota > Metazoa > Arthropoda > Insecta > Diptera > Tephritidae > Anastrepha > Anastrepha fraterculus. The sequence goes on from JAYXIM010030937.1 coordinate 47,474, forward strand.
TTTTGTTTACAGAAATCTTAAGGCTTCTATTGTTATAAAAGAGCATTTTGTGAAATATGCGAAGGACCCAACCAGGACTTT